>MU869408.1:0-27005 GCA_036418205.1 Ostertagia ostertagi | reverse complement strand
CATCGCGATGCAATCGCAGAGTCTGACCGACATCTAAGCCTTGGTAGAGCAGAAGAAAACAGCGCCGCGCCATCGCGTGCGCCCCCCCCCTCCCGATTCCGAGTTTCACCAAGGGGTGCGGTTCGCTAGTACAGAAAGCGCCTTTTCCGCTTTCCGCGCGCGAATTTTTTTCGTCACGGGAACCCCAAGTCCAGCCGTGATCAAGAGTGAACCTGAGGTTCCCACAACGAAAAATGTTTCGTTCTGACATGGCATATTGCTTGCCTTCTGCCTTTACGCTCATGGGTGTGGGTTGCTTGAGCGGAAAGCAATTTCGCTTTCCCACTGCGGGACCCTAGGTCCATCCCTGATGATTAGTAGTCCTGCGGTCCCCACAGCGAAAAACTTCAGCGCTGTGAAAAGCGAAAAAGTCAGTTTCTGTTCCTTGCGACCTACACTGCGCGCCCATTGACGCCTCGAAAGTTAGCCGATGGTACACCTTGATGAGAAACTTTCCTTAAATTTTCTAATTTCAAAAACAGTCTACAGCTGTATCGATTGCTGTCTCAGCTCAATTAGTGAAATGCAGAGTCACATCACCTAAATGATTGCAGGAGTTGCATCCAGACAAACATGCAGACGATGAGCTAGCTCACGAGAAGTTTCAGGATCTTGGAGCTGCTTACGAGGTGTGTTGTATCGTTGGTGTTTTTTCACTTTTTGTGCGCATCCCGAGTTCTTCACAAAAGTGGACAAGTAGGGGCGCATTCATAGTTGGTCGTCCGATCGAAGCGATCGCTCAGCTTTGGATGCGTTTCGACCGTCAACCTTGTAGGAGGATTGAGCGCGTATTTAACGCTGTGCGATTGCTACGATCGGACGATCGACTATGCATGCGCCCTATGATCTCGACAAAGATTTAGTCAGCAATCAAATTTGGATTCAATATATTATCGTGTAACACCACAATAGGAATTTCGAACTTGTTTTATGTGTTCAATTTTTTTCCCGTGCGCGACTGCGCGCATATTTCAAAAACTGCCCGTTCGGACCAGCACAATTCATGAAGACTGGGAAATGTAAGCCACCGGTGTGTAATATTGTCCCCTGCCATTTTTGGAAATGAGACAATTTCCTCTGAAACTTGTCTCATGGATGTTATTGACTGACATGATCATGAATATGGTATTTATTTTTGGCGTAGACGCCCAATTAGCGCCCAATCTGAACAACCCTGTATGCAATTTTTAACGAATTTGGTAAGAACAGGTGTTGCGTCGCGTCCATGTAATTTGGCGCCCACGCCAAAAATAAGGTTCACATTCGTGTCGTGATTAGGACAATCAATGAACCCATTGCAAAAACTTTCGGGCCGGTTTTCGAAGTATTTGAAATTGCTTCTTCAATAAAACGAGATACCCACTGCCCATGGTTGGCGCTAATTTGTGTAGATCTGATGAGTTCTCATAAAAAACCATTCAGAAACCTGACATTGCTGACTTAGTTTTCATTCGAAGCCCGTCAGTCACTGGTGGCTGACATTGTCCGAAACGACCTTTGTGTCGGCCACTAGTGGTTGGTGTTGTCGCGAATCAGCTTTTTCCATGAACCCATCTGAGAATGCTGCTCGATGAATTTTCTGCCGAGAGTAGATGCTCGCGAAATGTCTAATTTTGGGCATTGTTATCAGATTCGTTTCCGTTTCTACGAACGGTTGTGATGTTTTGTTAAGCCTGTCTTCACCTCTTTCTTTTTCAAGCCTATTGTTGTCGTCAAGCAACGTATTTTATGCGGTACTGATAGGGGTCAGGTCATGCTGTGCAGTTCGGCGTGCAGTCCGTGTGTAGGTACACATACATATCTACTTCACACTCGAATTGCCCACCGAACTGTAAAAAATGGCTCGATCTTTGGAGAGGACTTCCAAAGTTTTTTCTCAACATAACATACTGTGTTTCAAATTTCACAAGTAGCTGAGTTCCTTTTTTTGATATAATTCACTAGAGCGTGTCGATCGCGTTCGTGAGAACCAATAAAATGGAGCGCTTGAACCCATTCGACTGATGCCTATAACTTTATTTTGCTTTCATTTTGTAAGCCACCATTTCACAAGTAACAAGCTTCTTACTACCGCCGCTGTTCACTGGCTTTCAAGAAATGAGTGTTACCGGGTAGGGGCTGATTGTTTTGGTTCTACTTCTTAAATTTAGGTACTGTCGGACAAAGAGAAACGAGCTGCTTACGACAGACATGGCGAAGAAGGAGTGAAAAAGATGATGGGCGGTGGAGGTGGGCACGATCCCTTCTCTTCATTTTTTGGCGACTTCTTCGGAGGTGGTCACGAAAACGGAGACGAAGAAAAGCCAAGGGTACGTTTTTTGTGAAATTAAAAATTACCTCAACTACACACTGATGTGTTTTGAAATGATTTCTGTAGTGCGCACTGCATCATTAGAGCTTGGTTGTTTCTATGAGCAATACAATTCAGGGAGCGGACGTAGTTTTTGACTTGTTCGTCTCTTTGGAAGAAGTTTACGTTGGTCACTTTGTGGAAGTCAAACGCAAGAAGGCCGTTTATAAGCAAACATCAGGAACAAGGAAGTGTAATTGCAGACACGAAATGCGAACCGAACAAATCGGTATGGGACGATTTCAAATGTACCAAGTCAGTGACTTATCCATTGAGTTTCACTTTTGAATTTGTATATGATGCAAGTGCTAATTACATCCGAATAGGGCTGATGGTAGTATTTCAATTTGTGCGACAAATAGCAGTTTGCCAACAGCAATTTATGGGTTTGGCGTAATTCTCATGATCGCTAGAATTGCAAGAATCGATTAAACCGTTGCAATCGCTCGGACGACAAGCGATGCTCCATCGGACATAAGCTGGCTCTTCGGAGCCCTGTCTCCAAGCCTAACCCTGTTCTTGCCCTAGCCCCAACCTAACCCTACCTTGGCCCTGAGTTAGACTTACCCTTGTTAATTCAAATTCCTATTCTAGGAAAAAGCTCCTATGAGGGCGAATCTTTTGAATTGTCGTATAAGAGGGTGACCAAAGTGCTAAAACCATGCGGGATAAGCGTTAATATCGTAGAGAGAATCGATAAATTTCTGTACAAGTTAATGCTTCTTGCCTTAATCTTTGTGAGTTATTTTTGTTGCAAATGAAGTCAGTTTGGAATTCCGTGCACTGACGAGGGGTTTGGGATTGTGTAGATTCATCATTGTTATTTCCCGCGAAGGCAGTGAAAATTAATTATTACCACCTCACGACCATTACCTTTTTGAGGAAGCTTGTTCAACATATTTCCTTGAACCTATTTTCTTTTAGTTTACTGACATTGTTTATTCAGGTTCAAGTATGTGACGAGTGTCCGAATGTTGTCCTTGCCCAGGAAACAAGAACATTGGAGGTGCTCCCTAGTTTGACATTTCTAAAGTTACAGAGGAGAAATTTAATTCAGATTTATTCAGATTGAAGTGGAGGTTGGAGCACATGACGGCCACGAACAAGTTTTTATAGGCGAAGGTGAACCTCATATCGAAGGAGAACCTGGCGATTTAAAGATCAGAATCAATGTTGAGAAACACCCCAGGTATTTTGTGGCATGATATTTTTACACGCTGATCGTTTCATGCTTCATCATTGTTTAGGTTTGAGCGGAAGGGTGATGACTTATACACAAATGTAACGATTTCACTTCAAGATGCGTTGAATGGTTTCAAAATGGAGATAGAACATCTTGATGGGCATAAGGTCACCGTGGAACGGGAGAAGGTGAGCGGTGATTGTGGGATGCTGTTTGGTAAAATTTATTCCACGAACATCGTTGCAGTGAAGTTATTCCTGTGCAGTAATCAGGATGTCCTTGGCAATGTCCTTTTTCTTTCACTTTGGCTGCGATGCGATCTGCCGCTTGGGACTGTGCCTTGACAATTTTCAAAAACGGGCTACATTTACGCCGAAAGTGGCGGACCTTAATGCAGAAACTTCTAAGACTTTGTGTGTCTTCGCCGACTGCTTTCGAAGCAAGTGAATCTTGCTTCGAAAGCATCGTCCGGCCCAGGGCGGATCTATCAAATACCCAAATTGAATAAAACACTCGCTGAGAAGACATGCACGGATCATGTTTATCGTAAGCACCGCAATGCCTTCCTGATTACTATTACGTTATCGTTATGAAGTCGAAACCTACGCAGAATAGTTTCTTCACTGCATACACATATGTATGATGCGGCATTGTACCACGAGGCATGTCGAGCTGCACTGTGACCCATGGGTCTATGTCTAAGTTTTGTCTTCTATTTTCGACGCGTTGAGAACAATCGCTGTCGAGCGTGTGCGTTAGGAAATACACTCCATCCACGAGAAAAGCGCCTATTGTTTCCGCTTCATTGTTCGCAAGCTGCGTTCGTTTTTCGATTCTTAGGAAGGCTAGCATGGTCAGATTGCAGCTTTGTGTCGGTACTCTTGGGAAATACTGTTTACTATATTCATCACAGTGCACAGTGTGCTTTGAATTGAGCTATTTGATTCACAGCAGATCAGTTCCTTTCCATGACAAACTAATTCATGGCTAAGAGTTTTTGAGGCCGTGACTGGTAATATTTCTGCTTTTTGAACAGAGTTGAGAATTCAATTTTTTACTGGTTTCGTTGCTCAACCCGCGACGATTTCATGTTTGATTCAGGTAACCTGGCCAGGTGCACGATTGCGGAAGAAAGACGAAGGAATGCCCAATCTGACCAATAACAATCAACGTGGCGTGCTTTATGTCACATTTGATGTTGAATTTCCTCGTACTGAGTTGACCGAAGAGCAGAAGAAGCTCGTCTCTGATCTGTTGAAGCAGTCAGATGTGAAACCCAAGGCCTATAACGGTCTTCAAGGTTATTAGAGCCTTGTAGTTCACAAATGTAGTCCATGCTCTCCGTTCCTCAAGTAGGATGAAGCCATATTCCTGTTCTTTATTATGTTAATATTTGTTGACAGGAGAGATATTAGGTACACTTTGTGAATGTTAATAAGGTGTGTTTCATCTATTGGATTCTTTGTTATTTAATATCGCGGGTTTTTTCTCCTCTAGTGGCAATCGCTCTACAGTAACCTTTATTCGTGGCCCCTTACATCATGTTCATCTGTGATTGAATAGTCTTCTTCATTGTTCAGCAAAAAATTGAGTTTGTGTACAATTTATTTCAGTTATTGAGGTAAGCGTTGTTTTACTGCGGTAACGAACTTGCGAACGAAGCAGGTGTCGATACTGCTTGGAAAACAAATCCAAGGAATAAGTAATAACTAAATATTTCATTAGTAGCTCTGGTTTACTCATTTATCTATATAATGGACTTCTCAAGAACAGTCACAAGCCTTAGTTTGGCATTGAAAATTAGAAATGGGTTCATATACGGAATGTACGTTTGAAACTGTTGTTTCGAATTCATTGGTGTTTGTTGACTTGCCGTTGTTGATGTCTTGATGTCTCAAGGATGAAATTTTTTTAATAAATATATTTCTTGTAAGATCAGTTCACTTTAATAAAGGTAACTATTCCTAACGTCTCTAATTGATATGGTGACTTTGTTTTAAGATTTAGGAAGAGACCGCTGTGGGATATTTCATACATTCGTCATTTTTTTTGCATGTTTGCAACTAATGCACGTTAACCAGCGTCAGAAGCACTTGGGACCTCCTCGAAATGAGCATATTGCAGCGTTTAGATTTTGTGGCTTTGCCATTCTACGACTTCGCACTTTCATAGTCGTTGCCACATGCCTGCTGTCCTATTAAATTCTGTTAAACTTCTTGTTCCCTCATATGCTACATACCCCCGCCTTCAAATGACCAGAAATTGTGCAATTGCAGAAATTGACGTGGCATTGGCACACGTGGCTAAATTCTCGATGAAAAGGTGACGTCACGTGTGCTCAAAGATGTTCTTGAATCGATGCCACGTTAATGCCACGTCAATTTCTGCAATTGCACAATTTCTGGTCATTTGAAGGCGAGGGTACCTGCGTCTAATCGGAATGCATTAGCAGCAATATACCTCGATATCGTGTATGTCTGGGTAGGGGCGTGTTTCACCTGGAAGTTTATCCGTGCACCTTGATAGAACTATATGTGGATAATCTGCTTCCAAACATATATTCGTCTGCGCTATCAGCTATACCATCGCTGGCAACGGCTTTATCTAACGCACTCCTATCAAATCGGACTCTTTTCTTTTTTTCACGGTAATTGCCTAAAGTATATGTTTATTTTCTTCTGGAAATTAGTTCGGCTTGTGGGTCTGTTTTTCCAACTGTATATGATTGGATAGGCAGGATAAATTCATTCATCTCCTGTGTTGAGGTATTTCTTGGTATATACTGTATGTCTAATTCTCTGCCCGTCTCTTGTTTAAAGATATCTTGTGCAAATTATCGGGGAGAGTTCCTTTTCTAAGCAATCACCATTTCCGTTACCACACAACCCACGCACCACAACTTTCGGATATCGACCCATATGACTCGAGTACATTGACGAGCACTTGCTCTACCAAATAATCGTCTTGGGTGGTGGAGGAGTAGTCCGAAAGAATAAGACCGCCGTCGCGGTCTGAGACCTTTTCTGTCAATGTTTGGCGTGACCCTTTTAGCCAGTGCGATCGATCTACCTCATCAAAAAATTTACTTTCAAACTAAAACTAGGTGCTTTTTCATGGAATTTCAGAAAGAGCATTTCCCATGCCTTGTTCTGGTCACGTAGTGAAGTTTCATATAAAACCCCGTGCAAAATGCCTGAAAAGGAGATGGTTATAGACTCTAAAATTCTTCCGTCTTGATTACTTTCACCTACGCTGTTTTCTTCGCTTGATTCCAATATCAAATTCACAGCGGTAACGTCGATGAATATATGTGCAGTAATGTGATTCGGTGGCAGCGGTAGTGCGCAATATGTATATCTAAACCAAAGTTTACGAATCGGCGCTAAACTTCCAACAATCAGGTTCCTCGCAACTTTGCGCTAACGCACTGATAAAATGGTTTCTCACAAGTTTGTCTGAAGTGCTAACAAAGTGTCTTTCCGAAGGCGGTCCCGCTTCAACAATCTGTGAAACCGCGGCTGCAAGAAACCTCAATTGTTTCAGTTGGCCGTGGGAAATTTTGAATCATCCGGAGTTTCCCTAAAAATCGTGTGAAACTTGTTCTTCTACATCATGCTTGTTTTTACGGGTTTCAGTGAATTGCGAAGTTTGCGATTGCTGCGATGTCCTCATCGTGCATTCATATGCCTAGCACACCTGGTGAAAAGAAGAGATTGCGAAGTTGGTACGCGGTAATCGCAGACAAATGTGCCTTTCCCAGAACCGACAGCTATGCTGTCACAGCGGTACGTTATAGTCTTCACAATATTTTTCTTCAATTCGCCCCCAGATTGTGATAGGAAAGAGCGTTAAGGCGTTAGGATTCGCTGAAGGCATTTGGCGCTACACTAAAATTTTTACTTCTAGATGGTATTTATTTGATGATAAGTCCGACTTCTATTCCTCTCCCAAACATGTTAGCGCGAGGAGGTGGGGAAGATCTTTTCAGTCTCACCCTCCATGTTTAACTAAGGGCGGTTTCTACGGAAAAAAAATATTAGGACATGCTGCAAGGCAGGGAATTCATCACCACTGTGTGAAGCTTTTTGAGTTCTCTTTTAGTACCTTTGAGCGCTGACCACATCTTCATAGATAAAAAAGCTTTTAGAGGTCAGAAGATTGTATTCCCTTTTCTCCTAACATTTGTTCCGCATAGTCGTAGGGTCTACACTTCTTGTTAGACGTCGCCACTTGGTCCTATCTACGGCATATTCTGCTGTTGCATCCTCAGCATATGGCCACACAATCTCAGTCGCTGCTCTCCCACCTCTAGGTAGACCTCTAGGTGAGTCTACTTCATGATGTCCGACATTCTCGTTTCCGGCCCTGTGTAGTCGCGTTCAGTTGTAGGCCCTTCTCAGCACCCTCATTTTAGCCGAACGCAGAGGATTCCAGTGTCCTTCCTCTATTTCATCCGTGCCGCTCTGATCCATGTCTTTACTGCCCGTTCCAACTTACCGTCAGTGGCTTTATCGTTGCCCATGTATCGGTAGCGAGACTCTTTCGCTTTCTCCATCTCCGTCCACGATCGGTTCTGTGCTACCACTAGATCTCAGAAACATACTCTTCTTCACGTTCAGTTGGAGCCCACCTCATGTCAGCGCTTTTGCCGTTTCTGCACAGCGCCATAGAGTCCTTTTCTTGTTCAGGGCGACGATTTCAGCGTAGAGGACGCTTTTTATGGTTAGTGGTTCCCATTAAAGGCAAAGGTCGGGCTCAGGCACGCTAGAGAAGTAATTCCCGTGCCTGGAGGTTGTATGTGGGTAGCTGCACACATTGCAGCAACTTCCCACCTTGAAAAACCCCGTTAAGGCCCCGGGGCGTTCGGTTTCAATCCAGGGCCGCCTGGTCAATCCAGGACCGCCCACCTCCGGAAGTGGTGCGTGGCTGGCATAACGTGTGAAATCAGCTAGGTTGATTGCCGTATCAACCGATAGAACGACTGACATCTCCAGAAAACTTGTTTGTACGTGCCTCTTTCCCAAGCCAGCCTCCTTCACTGCTAGTGGGAAAGAGGGTTTTGTTAACGGCCTTGTCGACGGTTTTTCTCAGTTTTTTCTCCACTGTCGTTCCACTTCGCATCTCTATACTCATAACGCCCTAGATGTTAGCAGGAAGCCGGTACTGGCTAGCCGTCGTCGACTTCTTATCTTCTTACAGAAGGATCAGATGCTTCTGGAAACGTTTTTCCTGAACGCCTATACTGTTCGCGGGAACGACCTAACGCTGCTCTCCAAGTCGATGAAGCTAAATAGATACCAACGCGTGGCTACTTCATTCGGATCGAACCGTTTGCGAAGGTGGGCACACATTTTCCATTAGTTGGAGCAGGTCGATAACCGCACCACTGAATTTCATGAGACAGCGCAGTCAACTTGACTTCACAGTGTTGGCAGCACATCCACCCGCACTCAACTGTTCAAAGACGGGATAAATATTTGTTCTCCATGCATCCACCGTCATTCCTTTCGCAGTTACCTTGTTGGTGTTGGATTGGTGAGAAAAATTACTCCGTGACCTCCGAGAGCCTTTCATACTCTAATCGTTCACGATCTGGACTTACTACCCGACTTCATCTTGCATTCCCGCCTAGGTCCCAAAGTGCGGCAGGGACCGTACTTTTAAGCCTACAAGGTGCTCGTCTCTACGTTCTCTGCTTTGGCGGAGGCAGCCTTGGAAGTCGTAGGTAGTTTTTGTTGACAGCGAGGTGTTTTGGACTCCATGTTGTTTGGGCGTGACTGCGCTTGCATGTAAAGTCACACGAATTGCCGCTTCGGGGACCACGGGTGTTGAGTCTCACACTGATTCCACTTGGAAAGTCCATCGGCTACCTCCTTGGTCCATCAGCAGAATCACACGAATGGTTTCCAGCCGTTTCTCCAGGTCCGGCAAGGAGATGGTCTGTCAAAGACCTGCAGTTTGTGAAGATGAACTTCCATTAGCTTTATTTTTGGAGATCGCTTCTGTTGTTCCGCTGTGTTAGTGATTTCTCTGCCACTGGATTCTCCGCTTCGTGCTTACTTTTGCCTCTTTAAGGAGAGGATGGGGAGCCAGTTATCCTGGCGAAGAGGGAGTATCTTGATGTCCTTTACCGTTGTAAGAAATGACCTTCACACGATCACATTCATTCTTGCGTGTTGTCGGTGTCGTGTCACTATTCTTTAGTTCACCTTTGAGTCCCCCTGTTTCGCAAAGAACGTGCTGCATACCCTAGGTCCGTAGTCAAGTGCTAGGGCGCATTCACGTATTACACCTAAGCCCCATCCTCAAACGTCGCAAGTTTTTCAACTACCTCTCTTGAGCCGTTGTAGGATACCTGCGATGGGTTTGGATAGAATCCATCGCTGCTCGTTCTTCGGGGCAGTCGAATAAAGGATAAAAGGATAAAGCATTTGCCGTTGATCAATCCCTTTTTGGGATGCGGCACGCATTCTACTTCCATTTGTACATTCGCAGTGGCATTTGAATGCGATGTGGCCTATACAATGACTTGCGGGGCCAGCCGATGTACAAGTCAGTGTTTTTATCCTCCCAGACAAGTCTGGTACCAATTAACCGACCCCGGAGGGATGGAAGGCTTGGTTGGCCCGGGCGACTCACGACCCAGGTTTTGATCCCCGTATTCTGAGCGCACTACTTGTCACTACACCACTTCCGCCCTTCGAATAGCGGTACATATATTGAACTATTGCCCAGTGTTCCTCCATCGTTCTATCCTCAACGTCATTATTCAATCGTTTGTCTTGATCGCAGCAGAGACATAGTCCTTGAGTGACCTCACTTCCGCTATGGCTGCGCCTTTCCGCTTGTGTCTTCCTTCATTGTGTAGAGACTTTTGGACTTCCTGGCCTTAGCTCTTGTTTCTTCAAGGCATCGACTTTAGATGTTCTCGAGTGTCATCAGATCAGCAACCTCTTGGGATTGCCAGTAAGCGATCCTACGTCTAGTGCCCCAATTTAAACTAGCTCCTTTAGCTATGGTTGTCACTGCGCTGGCGGCCCTAGGAGATGAGAATAGGAAAGTGGGTCTTTGGAACCGAGCAAAAGATTCAGTACCGCCCGGAGGAAGTCCATCGAGTCGGGGCTGGTCAGGGCGCGTGATGTGGTGACGGTGAATTTTTCGCAGTTTTGCGAGGTGTACGAGGTCAAGCCGCAGCAGGGATTGGCCCCCGCTTTTGAACGCACAGAGATAGCCTGCCAGTCCTGACTTCCCGGCTATACCGCCCTCGATAGAGAGTTTTCAGCTTTTCTGAAACTTTTCCTTTGCCAACCTTCGAGAGTGTGTACTATTTCAAAATACTATTTACCGGAGCAAAGTTGTTACTAGCAAATAAAATTATCAGAAGTAAAAGCCGGCAAACTGAAACAGGAAGAGTGATAAAACAGAAACTCAAAGTAAACTGGGTTTTCCAGGTGACAATGGGAGCCACGCGCTGCTCAGAATGTCCACCTGAGAACGGATGTCTCGGCTCCCTCTCCAGATGTGTTGCTCACGATGCAGTTCTTTTCTTTGTTTAATGCACATGAAGAAGCATCTTCGAGAAAATAGGCACGAATTTCGGTAAGGTTCTTCTTTGAGAACGAAAATGTATGTATGCATAGGCTCGCTGTCGAATTTAGTTACGCTCTCCTTCCAAATATCTAATTTTTTTCACATTCTATTTCGACTTGCCTCGTCTTTTTCATTAAAATTAGGTCTTAATCATGTTAATCGCTTCTTACCCATCACAATTAACAAATTAACCATGGATACTCCCCTAATTTTCAGGAAACGTGCCTGGCGTTCTTAGCGCTTTTCTGGACATAAGCTCAGTGAACTTCGGAAGGAGGAGCCTTCAGATTTTTATATTTTTCGTCGCAAATAAAAAACACCACTAAAACAATGTTTTTTTTCATGTCGTGAATGTTTTCAAGGCATTCGTTTAGCTTTTTTTTTCATTAGATTCAAGGTGCGTTTTATGACCAAGATAGGAACAGTGTTATCTCTCTTCAGCTATGTCGATAGAAACTGGTTTTGTCTACTGTGCTTGGTGCTCTGACTTCGTCTATAATCGCGTTGCGAGAGGTTATGCGGCTCGGGGCAATGAACAAATACAGGTGATCGTTGTTATTTGTTTTATTGTCGTGTGCTAACCATGTGAACGACCTACATTATAGAACAAGGCTAGGCCTTTGCAAGCTAGTGTCATGGAATCCGACAGATGCTGATATCAAAGCATGGGATATGATGACTCGCGTAGGACATCATGCTCGTATGTCTCTCCATCATTTTAAGATGATCTTATCACGTTCAGAAACCGTATGAGTGCGTTTTCTGCTTTATCTATGAATTCCTTCTTAAGAGCTGCGTGGCCTTCTGAATATGGGTTCAACATGCTACATGAACAGCGTGCTCCAAGCTCTCGTTCACACCCCAGTGTTGAGAGACTATTTCCTTTCCGATCAACACTGCTGCCAGCGGCCGGCTGGAACATGTCTGATGTGCACGATGCATCAGCTAATGCAGGTATTTCTTCATTAAATAAATGGAACCGTTGCTCTTGGTGCGTTTCTGTCAACAAGTAATAGTTACTACGAAGGATTTTCATCGTGGTGACTCTTCCGATCCTGTTGCTCCTTCCGACGTTTTACATATTGTATGGGAACAATCTCAAATGTCCATGGGAGGTCAGCAAGATGCACATGAATTCTTTCTTGCTGTTCACGATCTCCTACATCGGCATTATAATGGTAAATAAGTTATATAGACTGATATTAATGTTCGTTTCCCCACTCTCGGCATTTGAAAATAGTTGTGTGTTGAAATTCTGTGTAAAATATAGGTCGTATACAAAAATTATGACTCCCTGATGCGAATGGGTGAAGTGTAGCTTGCGGAAAATTGTGATTGACCCGCTGCTGCGAATGTTAAGATCCCATCTCGAGAATGAGTCGGTTCTTATTCAAATTTGAAAGTTCGGCTGCGGTTTTTATGCAGCAGTGATGCCATTTTGTGAGCAGGTATTAAACTTCGTGGCTAGATATTTTCAATTTCAAGTGGTTAGCCAAGCCTAATCTTGCCATGCGGGGTTTTCGAACAGGTTTTCATTTAACTGTGGTCATTTAGGTGCACTTCTTGAAAACCTTTAGCCCATTGACGACCACGTAGCCCACCGGCGGGCCACGTTCCCGCGGCAGAGACCCGTTTAGCTTAATTCATGTCTTTTTTCGTGTTAAGAGCAACCTTTGTACATTATCGGGTTCGAAACACAATGTATTTCGTATCAGTAATGAATTGCTCGAAATTTTGACCACTGCTGATCAGTAAAGAATATTTTGAAATTAGGAATGTTTCAGCGCCTTTTTCTTCTTCGCCGGTGACCGAAACTGATTCATGCAAGTGCATTGTACACCAGACATTCACTGGCAAATTGCGCTCAGATATCATTTGCAATAAATGCTCGTGAGTTTTTTTTTCAATCAAGAGCTTCATCAGTTCGTGGTCACACGACACATGTTTTGATAATAGATCGGTTTCGTCATCCACTCAACCGTTTCTTGATGTATCACTGATTGTTCCGGCGACATCCCCAGCTGATCAGATAGGAATCAAAACATGTTTAGAAATGTGAGTGTAGAATTCAACAGCATCTTCTTTATCAATGTGCAAAAAATTCCAGGTTTTGTGCAAGGGAAGATTTAGACCGAAACTGCGAACGATGTGGATGCATGAGAGCAACTCGTCGAATGAGTTTCAAGTAGGTTACTCCGTTACCAGAGTTGCAGACCTTCACATAAGAGGTTGTGTAGTCTTTCAGTTTGACATTGAACGTGGGTTCTCATGGGTAAAGACTCAATTCGAAAAATTTCCTGCACTTTTCTCGTTTATTTACGATTCCACTCATTGTTAGAGCTGTAAAATAGGGAACCCATTTTTGCTAGCCGTGTTCACAATTAATGGGATGACATGCACTTCTGTGTTGTTGGAGTAGTATTTCTACCCCACCTCTGTTCCAGGGAGGACACCTACGCTTTACTTTTCGTAGAAATACAATTCTAAACCTATATTTACAACTTCAGAGTTCTGCCATCTGTGATCGTTTTCCATCTGAAGCGCTTCAGCCCATCTGCTACTGGGAAGAACAGCACGGTTGTATGGTATGAATATTTCAGATCTTGCGCCGAACTGCCGTAGTCTATCGATAAAAGCAATAAAATAAGCCATTCAATAAATGAAAGAAATCGGATGAAGGTCTTTGCCTGATTTTCTTTTACGAAAGACAAAGATGGCCCATCATTTGAGAGAGTGCAAGGAGATGTTTGGCAGCTCAAATAGTAGCGCCTCGTAAGTCTTGGCTGGTAAACAATTCTTTGTGGGCGACTAGCTTGAGGTGCTGCGCTCGTGTCTTAGTAACGCCTCTGGCCCAGTATTCATGACTACTTACACTATGACCGCCTATACGAGAGATGGTGCGCGGCTGGCATATGGCGTAAAGTCGGCTGGATTGAATCGACTGGTGCATAGAGCTTACAATAGCTGGTGATTCCCTGAAATGCTTCCTCTCAGGCCAGCGTCCTTCTCCTGCTGTTGGGGAGTTGTTTAATGATCTATCTCGTCGACGGCTTCTTCACGTCTTTCCTTCGCTGGCATTCCATTTTGCAACTGCTTTGCACTCTCAACCCAAAGATAGCCCAACTCGATCCTGACCCGTGCCTTTAATCAATCCAAGCTTTTTTGCATATCTTTCCTTGCTTCAAATAGTGTCTTTTTTCAAGAGATCTTCATCTTTTAGGTTCGACTTGGAATCCGATATGTCCCCATTTACGTCAGCTTTTCTTGACAATCCGTCGCTGTTCGATCCTCGCACTTCTGCTGGAATGATTAGTCATAAAAATCATTCGTAAGTTTGTCTAGAAGGATGTTTTCATTTCAGCTTTTCCACGTTTCTGCAAGATGCTCTCTCTAAGAGGCAGGTCTTTCAGGATGTGGAGCGCTTTTAAGAGATAGGTCTTTCAAGATGTGGAGCGCTTTTGAAATGGTTTCTCGCATGCTATAGGGGCTTCACCAAACTACAAATTGTGGTTCATTTTCGTTCGCGCAGCGTCCTGAAGGTTAAAAAGATGGAAAATGGGCTCGCGGGTGAGCGTAACATAAAACGTTGGGGTGTCCCCCAACAGGCCCACCGCGCGGCGAAGCAAGAGACGCAGATGCGGCAAAGAGACGAGTTGCAGCGCGTGCTGTGCGATATGAGACGTAGTATGGTACACTCTCTTTAACCTGACGCCTAACCGCTACAGTATGCGCTGCGACTCGTCTTTGCCGGGCGTCCTGCGTCTCGTTGATGCGCCCGCGAGTGGGCCTGTTGGGGGGACAGCCCAACGTTGTATAGAACTTCTAGCAAAGAGCTCCCGGTTCTGGCAGTAAATGTGGCGCACTATTAGCATACTACATAATATTGGCGGAGGCACTATGAGAAGATTTGTCGACTTCCAACGTAGAATCGCAAATGGACAATCGAACCTTGGACCACTTCTTCAACACTTTTTGGCCTTCACGGGTCGCTCAACGAAAATATACCTCGATTTGTAGTCTACGTATGAATTACTATTAAATGCACGAAATCGTTTTGGTCAAGCCCTCCATACCTTTAATGGTCATCCTTTTGATGAACCGTTGCGACTTGTACATTTACCGGAGGAAAGGCAATTGCGAAGAAATTCTTGCCATCAATAGAAAAATCCAGTAAATTATTGCTACATATTGAGCAGTCACATTAGTCTTCAACGCCGTGTGATACGGAGCGATGTGCACTATCGCGTTTTCAAAGCGCACAGTGGATACCACAGAAATTTTGAAATACACTGTAAAATTGTAATATTTATGGTGTATGTACGCTGCATCAGCGTTCGCTAGGCCTCGAGCCGTTCAAGCACTAAGATTGCGCTATAAAAAGTGAAGATAGGTGCCACAGAAAGGGCATAGTTTATGAACTAGAATTATAGATGGAACTACAGACTTCTACGCAGCATCTGTGACAAACTAGGAAAGCTGGCGGCGGTGCGTGGGGGACGGGGTGCATCGCAGGCGCACGAGGTAGCAGCCTCACAAGCTACCTTGGTGCGGTGCAGTGCGGCTTGACTGAGTAACTCTTCAGAAGTGCGCTTGTGATTGCATTTCAAAAAGCGGATCTTCAACAATATAGAAGATCACCGCGTTGTTCGAACAGAGTTGCTGACGGCATTTCACTTTCGACGAGTCAGGTAAATTCGGAATATGGTGTGCTGCACAGCCAGGCTCTGAGCCTACCTTCATTTCCAGCTCCAAGCTCATTCATGCTGAAGGAGTTCAACCGGGTTATAAAGGGCTGAATGCTAACTTTTTCCACAGCAGTATTTTCTTTATTCCCAATGTAGACCTTTCTTAACACGTTGACGACATCGCGCGTTTTGTGCTTTTGCACCTCGTGGGACAAGAGCGATTTTGCGAGCGCAGCCGCCGCACACCAAATCCATGGATTTTAAGTTGTAAATCCGCAATACTTAGATGCGATGAAATGTTTTCAATGATATTCGATCTGGCTTAGCTTACCAGGAGCACGGAGTAATGGAACTTTGATCGAAATGACGTATTAAGGCCATGAAAAGGAAAGTTTTACTTAATTTCCCTTTAGTGGTTCCAAAACTAATTTGGACGTGGTTGTTTCAGTGAAAACACATATCTTTCCATACGAATAGGTTTGTATTCACTTCTGTTACTTCCTTTTATCAACATGTCTACGTTATTGAAAAGAAAACGAGGAATGAATGAACAGACATATCCGTAAGGTCTGGAAAATGTCTGCCAAACTAAAGAATATTTGGCCTTTCTGTGAGCCATGTGGTTTTTAAGTATGCTAATGTATGACCTATAGAATGAGTACAAAGACCTTAGGAATAAGTCGCACAAGCGCAAGAAAAAGGGATGACTTGGGTGGGACGCGTTACCGCGTCACAATGTCCCACGAGGTGCGCAAAGTGGGACGCGCGCGTCACGCTGTCGTCAGCGTGTTAACTTTTACGACACCTTTCCCACAAAAATGAGCGCCTCTTCAGTCAGGTGCAGAAAAAGCTCCTTATAAATGATCGAGTTCTAAAAGTCTGCACTGGGTTAGTATAGACCTTCGCAATCCATGTATCTGTTTTATTTTTTCGGATAGCGAACTGGGTCCGATTTTTTGATGTATTCTATGGACCATAACATAAATGGTTCAATATATGATTTTTTGGGCCATTCGATGCAAAAGGTTTCCACAGCGAGAGTCAATGCTCTTTCCATTGCCATTATACATCCTTTCGATCACTTAACAATAACATACACATGGGTAATTTCTACGCATTGAACATTGCTGAAATGATTTTTTCATTCACGTTTTTGTGTGTTCTCTACTCACAGCCGTGCTCACGAAATAGCGCCATTGCTGCACGGCTAAAAATATGAGAACGTGCCGCTGCTCAGGGGTGAGATGGCCCGGCTGGTCTGCGCAGAAGTTGAACCAGAATTTTTTTCGGTCACGGAATGCGACACATTCGGAGTCCGTCAAGAGAAGAAGGCGGGAGCACCCGGGGCAAATCTTGAAGCTTACCAGGAAGGTCTTTCAGGGCGTGACAAGCTTTTTGAAAACGGTCTTTTGCATGATATAGGGGCAGATGCGGGAACCACAGAACCATGTTTAATTTTTCCTGAACGGCCCTCTGAATACCAGAAAAGGGGGTCCCTAGTTCGATTCCTCTTGGTGACAAATTTTTGCATTTCGAGTTGACGTGTTATGAACGTTTGCATTTTGAGTTGACGTCCGCAAAATTCGCGCAAAATGGAGTTAGAACCAACCAGAACAATCAGAACTCCATTTTGCGCGAATTTTGGAACGTCAACTCGAAATGCAAAAATTTGTCACCAAGAGGAATCGAACTAGGGACCCCCTTTTCTGGTATGGTATTCAGAGGGCCGTTCAGGAAAAAAATTAAACATGCGGTTCGGGTTGCGTCCAGCGCATCGTGCCCTATTGTTCATTAATCATGGCAAAAGAAGGACTGTTTCTCAAAAGCGTGTTCGTCACGCGCGCTGAAGACCGTCCTTGGTTAGAAAAAAAATATGGAAGAATAAATGAATGTTTGACTTGTTTTTTCTTAACAGCGTGCTTTTTTAACGCCGCAGTTCGCGTTGCGAATGTTTCACAAGAATGCTCGCCTGGGGCGAAAGTTTTGTTCACAACCCAGCATTCTTGTGAAAGAATAATGTTATTCTGCAGAGCGTAGAACTAAACATTTCGAGAGCTCAGTGCCGCCTTGCCGCCTTTCTAGTTGAAGTGTTTTGATTTGTTTCAGTTACTCATTATTCGCTATTGTGACGCACATTGGTGATTCGTCCGGCGCTGGACATTATATTAGCTACGTCCGACGAAATCAGAACAAATGGTATCGATGTGACGACCACCAGGTTTGTTACTACTGCTATCGTTTTCGAGAAATGTCGTTCACTTTTCATGTTCACTAGCTTATCCAACATCTTTTCAGATCAAGGAGGTACACTATAGCGATGTGGTGATGACTGAAGCGTATCTCTTATTTTATCAGCTCACACAGCTACGGCTGAAGTAGACGATTGTGACAGCGAAAAATACTTGCTTTATTGCTTTGGGTGGGAAATTCGACATCAGTGGCTTCTCACATTTTGAAGCTTAGAGCCCTTAAAAAGTGGTCTTTCTACAAAATGTTTTCCAGCGGGAAGAACCGGCAGTGTGGTGAACTATTGACTCACGCCGACGCGCCCAATAGTGAATGTATTGCGGTCGTTTTTGGTGTTTCTTATTCGATTTAAGCCTTGGTGTTTAATGATGGCAGCACTCGAATTGGAGCGACGGCGCCACCACGCTATAACGTCCTATGTTGTATGCAGTTAGAGGACGTGATACCACGCGTTTAACGTCGAGTAAGTGGAGCTACGTGAGAACCAGAGGTGGGATGACTTCTGTGCCCACAAAATTTGAGCAGTGCGGTCGTGGTCTACTGCTGGCGCCGAGATCCCTATAGGCGGAGTACTTGGCGAGGCAGGACATTAACACTTTTCAAAGGCCGAGTTCACGTAACCCATAGGTGGTCCGGAGCGAACGGTCGACTCCGAGCGCAGCTGTTCTGGCAACGGTTTCTCTTTTCGATGGGTGCTATTTTTGAATGCAGACATCCTGGGTGGGATCTTGCGTTATCAAGTGAAAGTCGAATCCTCTCCGGGCTAAAGTGTACATAATCGCCAAATTTGTGCAAGTTTTATTTATCTTTAGTAAAGCTTCATGTTGTTAAGAGTGGGATCGCTGTTTTTAAGCGGGAAATCTCATTGTTGATGTTTCATTAATGAAATTGCGTTCGTCACGTTAGCATAATTTGCGGTGATTGGTTCACGGCTGAATTCTATTTTGAATTCGACTTATCATATTTAATTTCGTTGAGTTCACGTCGTAGCACAGCAGTCGTACATAGGAATCGTTCTATTATTTTTTGTGTAAAAATCCTTTGGAAATGTCGGTGTGCACTTTACATTATTGTGTAGATGCTGATTTTTTTGATAATTGTACGTTTGATTGTATCTATATTATAATATTTACAATTTATCCAGGTATGCAATTTAATAACAAAAACCTTAAAACTTTCGCTATGATCCATTTCTGCGCTCTGTTTCCGATTCGTGAAATTTGTGCAAAAAAATGATATTTTCCTTAAGAAATAAATGGTATTTATTGTCGCGTCAAAAGCTCGCTCGCTGAAAACTTGGTGAAAGCCTGATCAGAGTTGAGCATCCTAGCAAGAATCTGCCTCAGAACACATAAACTATGGAAAATACAAAGAAATTCTTCTAGTTTGATTTAGTTTTCTCCTCTCAGTACTGGAGAACATCAGAAGGACTGAATTTCAAGAAGTAAAAAATGACCGTATTTGGAAAAAAGAAAGTGGAAGCAGATATGTTCCTAAACATCATGTTGCTCATAAAAAGACTAGGAGGAAGCCTTCAAAATTGTATGAAAATCTGATTACCAGTTCACCATAAGGGTAGATGAAAATTGTCGCGAAGATGAGCGAACGACCAGTACGTAAGTGGACCCTGTACCTACACAACCTTGGACGAGTTCGTTTTACTTTACTTTTTACTCGTTTTGTGACACGCTTCCTTCCATTTTGACACTTTTGACTCGAAGTCAAGTTGTCACAAAAGTATCGCTCAACCGCGAATTACCGGTCTTCCCTTTTTGGTTACCCTGGTGTTACGTGATTCACGAGCCGTACCGATCTGTAGGGAGCACATCTGGCCATAGTTCCATGCTTACACCTACTCTAATCTTACTTGTTTCCTATTCAATTTCAGTGCTCCATAGCAGGGTCAACCGTCACGTTGGACCAATTTCGAAAATTTTACGACCCCCCCCCCCCCCTTCTAGAGGGCCTCGATACGACCTCCCCCTCAGGGTTAACCCTTCACGACCATCCTCCACCACCCTCGCCTGCCATCGCCATCATGGGGGCGATTCTATAGTATTTTCTTACAAGTAATTTCATCTTGAGACAACGCGACACAAGCACCAACTCCGCCAACTTGTCAGCCCAAATGCCGTTGAGCGGAGCAAAATTTTCGCACTCAAAATCCCAGCCAACAAGCTAATCCGCTCTCCGTCCCATGAAAAATACCTTCCCTTACTGTTAACATTGACAGCTCGCGAAATACGACCCTCCCCCTCTTTATCCACTCTCTCTCGTCATTGGACCTTTGTCGACGACGGTGACCCTGCTCTTATAGAAATTATTATTCAGCTTCATGATACAGTTGGGGACGAATTCTTACAAACAGTTGAGTTAGCTGTTATCTAATTGGTGATCATGATCTTTACATAATATTTATGGTAATGGAGTGTTTGGGTCTATACCGATTGTAATTCAATGATAAAGGAATTAGGGCGGAAGTGGTGTAGTGACAAGTGGCGCGCTCACCACGCGAGCGGTCCGGGGATCAAATCCTGGGTCGTGAGTCGCCCGGGCCAACCAAGCCTTCCATCCCTCCGGGGTCGGTTAATTGGTACCAGACTTGTCTGGGGGATAAAAACACTGACTTGTACATCGGCTGGCCCCCGCAAGTCATTGTATAGGCCACATCGCATTCAAACGCCACTGCGAATGTACAAATGGAAGTAGAATGCGTGCCGCATCCCAAAAAGGGATTGATCAACGGCAAATGCTTTATCCTTTTATCTTTATCTTCACATGCATAGAAGAAAGCATGTATGGCGAAGCTGTGCTGCTTGAGGAAGGTTGAAGTCCTTTGACCTGAAGAGGAGGTGAATAAGTGTGGGGTCTTCACTCCTATAAAGCTGCTAAAAACGAATTTTCCCACCATTCCTGTAAAGAGTCTGGCGAAGCAGAAATATTTGGTGGTACTCGCGACTGTGCTCATTTTGTGGGGAGTGAGAGTGCGGTGATGTATTCCAACTGAACTGGTTAGCCATCTTGCACGAACCTCAGCGCACTGCATAGTAAGTAAGTCCCTGCTGACTATTTAAGCTCATTCTGCATAAAGAGCTCAAATGTTTCCCATCGTTACTGGAAGTACCGATTTCCACTTAGGATTTTGCGTCTTCGTCATTGCACTACAGTGTGGTTAAAATTTTCTCCAAGTGCGCTCCCGTGACTTTTCTTTCGGTCGCACAGTATTTGCCTCGTTGATGCAGTTGCCACGATCAAAGTGTCCCTCAAATGCCCCTACAAGTAGATGCCAGCCCTTCTTCAGTCCTTCTTTGCACCGTCTCCATGAATACAGTGTATCTGCCATCACGATCAGAGCCAAGGAGGCCTACGGTAATTGCATTCATAGCCTGGAAGCTGCTTACTTAATTCCTGAATCGGTTCACTGTTGGATAGTCTCATGGAGAAATTAGCTCTGACTATGCAAACTCCCCGACAACCAGCATCTCGGGAAACTTCATAGTGGTACAAGATCCATCGAGGACCCCATTAAGCTTGACCACGTATCAGGTTTCTGAAGCAGATTTTTTCTGATGTTCGTCACGTGGAAGGGCCCAACATGAAGATTTACCATTCAAAAGAGCATGTGCGATTGAAATTATTCCTTTTCTTTTCCTCTATCCCTTAGCTGTGAGGCAACTCGAGTCGGACTTTTAACAAAGTGTGATTGAGTTCATTTCAATGTGAAGACAAAACGTCTTTTTTGTTAGCACCCCTGTGCGTTGGTGGCTGGATATCCGCTCTGAAAAAGTAATAATATGAACAGCACAGTGGAAAGAGTGGCTACTCGTTTGTAATGTATTCGTGGGGTGATGCCGAAGACTGGACGCTTTCGCTTTATCATGAGCAGATATTCTATCGGACCGACACCTATGACCTATCGTCACGTCGTTCGGCAAATTGGAAGCAGCTATTGAAAAGGCTAATTCATTTAGTGATTTCCGCATACAGTACACATATGGCTTCTGTTCGAATGCTGTTGGTAAGTGGTGCCGCCGCCAATTACCAAACTTTTCTCTTCGCAGTTGATCGGTGGGTGTGTGCGAATAGTGTAAAGGAAACGATTTCGAGCTCAACAATCGAATTTTTCTCACAAAGAAGTAGTGGTATTTCTTGCTGGTATCGTATGGATTCTCCATTGTGTCGGTGCGCTTCACGTGATATTTTCTGGATTATCATAATTGCATCGGGCTCGAGAAGTTATTCTCCGTGCTCATGATATTCGCTAACATTTTAGCACTAGCGAAGCTAAGACAAAAATGGTTGGTCGCGTCCACGATACCCACAAGTTACACACCAGCAGCCAATCAGTGAGCATGCGTCAGCCAGGAGGCAGTTCTTCTGAAAGGAAGACTGATTTCTTGAAATGAGCGAACTGCAGTCTTCAAATGCATGCCATCATTTTCTTTTTTCTAACCATTTGGAAAGTGAAAAACAGTGTTGAGAAAGTGCGATGCTTAGTAGAAAACTAGTATAATAATGCATCCTGAGAGTCCTTTAAAGGCAAAAGTCGGGCTCAATAAGGGGGTATTATGGCGATTGAAACTGAGTATAGAGATGCGAAGTGGAACGACAGTGGAGAAAAAACTGAGAAAAACCGTCGACAAGGCCGTTAACAAAACCCTCTTTCCCACTAGCAGTGAAGGAGGCTGGCTTGGGGAAAGAGGCACGTACAAACAAGTTTTCTGGAGATGTCAGTCGTTCTATCGGTTGATACGGCAATCAACCTAGCTGATTTCACACGTTATGCCAGCCACGCACCACTTCCGGAGGTGGGCGGTCCTGGATTGACCAGGCGGCCCTGGATTGAAACCGAACGCCCCGGGGCCTTAACGGGGTTTTTCAAGGTGGGAAGTTGCTGCAATGTGTGCAGCTACCCACATACAACCTCCAGGCACGGGAATTACTTCTCTAGCGTGCCTGAGCCCGACCTTTGCCTTTAAGCATCCGTATTTCTTCAAGGAGCTATTCTGCTGTCGCGATGCTTCGAAATAATTATTATTTATGCAATAATTTAAAGAATGACTACATGTCAAGACACTCAGTAATCCCCGTAGATCTCGTGCTCATGTCCGAGATGGCCGCCAGCCGGCAAGACACACTCGTTGTGGCACATGATGTCCTGGAAGATTGTTCATCATGCAAGGTATAACTCAGAAATTTTTCCGCAGTTCTTACCCGTTTCTGTCGTGGGTACTCAGCAGAGGAATGTTCTTCTCCTTTCAGTTCAGCCAATTTTTTGGCACCAAGTCGAATTCTAAGGTTGTCGAGCGAACGGCGTTTACGTCCTCCACCGCCACCACCGCATCCGCAGCAACCACAACCTAGAGAGTGCTCACTAGTTTTCGAGCACTTTCTATGGCATGCATAGTTCACTTACCACATCCGCAACATGGCCGGCAGCACGTGGCAGCACTGGTGCAGCAACAAGATGCCCGGACAAGTGCGATACAAGTGCACAGCTCAGCTAAGAAATGATCTTAGTCTTACGTCTTACACTAGACTATCACCAAAGAGCGCATATGATCAAGCATACTCGCAGCATCCTTGCTCTGTCCGAATCATGATGTTTAGCGAAGGAACGCAGGCGACGAATAATCGAGGTCTGATAGTACTTGTTTTCTGTTTTGTTCGTGGTTGAACTGTGGTTTCAATAAAGTATAGATAGAGTTGCATATGAGGGTGGAAAAATGGTTTGGTCTCTAATCTGAGGAGATAAACAAAAAGCGTCCAGTCGATAGGATATTGAAGCTTCTTTCAACAAGCAACTGCAGAGGATGAGGGATGAAGCGCGGTGAGAATGCATTAGGTGTATGCGTCGGCGGGAGATGAGCGCAGGCGCCATGTGATGATTTAATGATGGCAGTACATAACGCAAGGCCTTTACCCCTGTTATGCTCGGGCATCCGTTCCGAGTTGGCGAGAAAGTTGCCCCTCTTGCGCGTGGAGACCACGTATCTAATACTTCTAGGAGGGACTAATCTTGGCACGCCTGGTCCAGACCTGCTGCTTCAAGTATCGTGGCTATTCCAAAACCTACCATTCGGTAGTCAAGCTTCTTCATGAAAATTCTGCACAAATTGGGAAAGCAAATGATCTTCTGAATCGACTGGACTTCGGAAAGGCAAAAGGAGAAAAGCCAACTTGATCTCATACGATAGGAATGAATGCATCCAGTTTAGGTCACTCTTGGAAGACTGGTGCAACACAGGCGAATAGAAATGTAATTTACGGTCTGTCAATGTTTACTAATGAAAAGAATCCCAGTGGTAGTTTACTACCGATCACACCCCGCGCCAAGTGCAATAGAAGGTCTGGTGGGATTTTAAAGGCCCAGTCGCTTGGAGTTAGCGTTGACATGGGCTATATTTCACCTCCGTATAAAGGTTATGGACCCGAAGTCAGTTGATATAATTTCTTTACAAAAAAAGGCGCGGTTCGGTCATTGGAAATTTACGCTGGAAAATTGATGACAAAACCCAACTAGAACCAGAATTTTGCATGGTTATTAGTTTTAAAAAAATATGTTTTGACTGTAACTAGTGCCTTTACTGCTCACCGTGGCTTACAACAGCAGCACCCGCAACCACCTCCACCACCGCACTCGCAGCAGACCGACAAAACACCTCCTCCACCACCGCATCCGCAGCATCCACATCCGCATCCACAGCCTCCACCGCCTTGCCTCTTCACTCGACTCGAACCTTCACCGGTGACATCGGTAGTGTTTGCTAACAGACTGCTGTCCAAGGTGCGCAGAGCGGTCTCCGGTTGGTGCACCCTGAACGTTATTATGATCAAAGATCAAACATCAGCCTACTACTTGAGGAATCTACAGTGCATATATCAAAAAGATCCTGAGAAATTCTAACCTGAACTTCATAGAAGAATGCTGCTATTCCAATAAGAACGGAAGTGAAGAGAATGCTGTGGAGCGTGGCCATTTCCTTAGAAATGGAGGATGGATAGGCTTTTGTTGAGGTGCTGCACCACTGCCGGCATCTGTTTTATATGCCCAAATGTCGGGAAGTGGCCGGTCACTCGGGACAGGCTGTCAGCGCATGACCGGTTGCCGGACGTTGCCTCGATCCTGCAGCTCTTCCTGCTCGGCTTAGCCCTCCGAATCGAGTAAGCGTACACGGTTTTGAACGCCTCATGTTTCTTGAGTAAAGGTAAGTTATCAGAAGAAAAGATTGGCGATACTGCCAGCTTGAAGTTATACAAGCAGTTGTCGGAGGCAAAATGTGCTGGCTAAATTTCCTCCCGTGACATTAGAAATCTCTTCAAATGTCTGCTTTATACGTAAAAGTGAGATTTGTTTATGTTTGATTGTTTCAATAGCGCCGGTTCCACGAACGACTGAAACATTCGAAATAATAAATAAATAAATAACTAGTCTCAACAAAGCCAAAGCAGCGTTAAGCCCCCAGAAAGGACAACAGTAGACAACGGTTTGCGTTGGGTTGGAAAATAAATAATATCGTCACGCTTGCATCTTTCACTTTTGCACGTCAACGTTCAAAGAAAAAAATGAAAACGTGAAACCATTCAGTGATGTTCTTCTCCTTCATTATTTATGAATTTGCATTTTGCTTATGAATTTGCATTTTGCAGAAAGTTACCGGGTTCGCAATTAAAAAAAAAGATATTGAGGTTTGTTTTTGAAGTCCTCATTATTACTAAGCTGCACGAGATAAATATGGTTTTAATCTGAGCGAAAAAGGTAGGATCAGTTAAAACAAAGTTCGATAACAACAATGGATTCCAAAGAAGTTCCGCTATGGCGTTTTATTTTCTTCATGTGAACCGATAGCAATGCTGACGTGTGCCATTTAGATTTTCTCACTTCTAAGTATACATCTAACAAGGGAGGTCGTTCAGGGTGTGCCAAGCTTTTTCAAAATGGTTTCTTGCATGACATTGGGGCACATGTGGGGACCACAGAAGCATGGTTCATTTTTCCTGAACGGCCCTCTGAATACCAGAAAAGGGGTCCCTAGTTCGATTCCTCGTGGTGACAAATTTTTGCATTTCGAGTTGACGTTTCAAAATTCGCGCAAAATGGAGTTAGCATGAATAATTAGTACCATATTCATGATTAGGACCGTCAGTAACCCTTACAAATAGACTTTGATTGAAAAACTGGTGAAAAGGTGTGACTAGGGACCCCCTTTTCTGGTATTCAGAGGGCCGTTCAGGAAAAATTAACCATGGTTCTGTGGTTCCCGCATGTGCCCCTATATCATGCAAAAGACCGTTTTGAAAAAGCTTGGCACACCCTGAAAGACCTTCCTTGTAAGTGCAACTTAATTCTGAGAAGAACGACAAATATGGTTTTGCAGAGGAGAAAACGTACTGTAAATGGTATCCGGATTTTGCAGGTGATACTTACATGACTTACCTGAATATATACGCTTTCCCCCAATACTACTAGGAGGATCACAAAACTCAAAAGAAACTCTGAAAGCTTCGCGACACCTCCAAGCAGGGTGAATCGCCGCATCTGCCTTCTGCCATTTCCCACTACAAAGCTTTCCTCATTTCAGTTTATGGTATCGAGTGCCGTTGAACTTACAGTTACTTCGATACCTCCAATGCCTCCTCAAAATCCCGAAAGTGCATAATGGGTGCGTTCATAAAAGAACCAGCTGCAAGTTTTTTTTGCCAGAATTATCTATATTCATTTCAAAAATGAAAAACAATTTGTTTTTCTCAGAGAATTTTCCACATGTACTATTCCAGGAACAGGGCTCTCTTTCTTTATATGCGCCCTCCTGAAAATCACACAAGGACCCCCTCTCTGACCCGGTGACACACCGCTGGTCCTCTTCCCAAGCAGTCGTGAAGCGCGTTAGACCACATATCAACACAGTAG
>MU869407.1:30672-45071 GCA_036418205.1 Ostertagia ostertagi | reverse complement strand
CTATGCACGGATATGCTGAGAAACAAAAAGTTGTGTATGGCCCGAAAATATTTAACTCGAAGACGATTAGAGCGCTACCGTAGCTGTTATAACGCTTTTACTGATTCACATGGTAACAGCACGCTGGCAAAGTGCACTTATTTCTCGGAGACCTCTTCAAAGCAGTCGAGTGTTATTTGTTATTTGAAAAAAGTACAACGAAGCTTCCTTCGACTATTTTAAGAGCAGGGCCTCTAGAATTTGATCCATAGATAGTGAGTGTGACATCGACACCATTTGCCTGAAGCGAATCTCGGCCTAACATTTAGTTTAGTATTTTTTGGACAACATTATTATTATTTTTTGAACAACACAGTTATTTCAACCAACGCGAAGATCTACTTCTCCCTGACAAACAGCTTCAATGCACATATTCCACTCGACGTCACATTTTATGATCCAGGGCAAACGCTTTGCATCTATTGGATTACCCCATAAAATGAAGTGCGTGATTTTTCGAATGGATTTTTCGATTGGAATTTTAGTTTTTCACCCCATGTCAAATCGAAATCCAGGGTGGCTAGAAATCACGGTAACAAGATGAAGCGGTCATGGAAAATCTGTACAACTAGAAAAAGACAAGCGAAAAACAAAAACATGTTTCCTGAAAAATGGTGAACGAAAAACCACATGGTCCTTCCGAGTA
This sequence comes from Ostertagia ostertagi, assembly GCA_036418205.1. NCBI lineage: Eukaryota > Metazoa > Nematoda > Chromadorea > Rhabditida > Trichostrongylidae > Ostertagia > Ostertagia ostertagi. Next base: position 44,386 of record MU869407.1, on the reverse strand, counting down.
GCCACTAATCTTGAAAAAAAATCTGGAAAAAAAAGTGAAGTCTTTCAAGGAGGGAGCTGACCGCGGCGTGTTGGAAGACGACCTTGAGCGTGTTCAAGTCATTGTGAAGCGGTTTTTTGAATCCACTAACGTCTTCATGACTCAGCAGGTGCTCGTCTTCACACTCTTCGTACAGCGTAAACCAGTAGATTTGAGTTGGGAACTCTCAGGTGGCCACTTTCCAAACGCAATAATCTCTGGACAGTTCAGCTAGCTATTTTTGTAGAACTTCACACAAATCGCGTGACCTTCTACAAAAATACAATATCTGAATACAGGTTCTTATTCCTCCCCTCGGTTCAATGAATTATTTGAGTAGGAAAAAATTCCAAATAATCCTCTCTTGTCTATTTTATGCTTTGTGAACAAAAGTCAAAAGTGACGTGATTTTCGGTTTGATCACCGTAAAAACCTTCACTGTTTCCGGACCCAATATGTCTGAGATATTGAGCTTTGGCTTGTTTGGAATGCAGTTTTTGTCGCTCTATCTATTCAAGACTAATTCGACTGTGAGTACTTCCTCATCAGCGAAAAAGGTTGGCAATATGAATTGAGACAACGCCTCCGTCCAGCTCCATTTCCTTTCAGTTTACTCGCCCCATTGGAGAGCTGAGCTTTTCCACGCTACGTGCCTTAGCCATGGGATGTCTTCTGACGATTACTTGCAAAGAAGTGCACCTGATCGCTAACACGGGAGACAAACGATTCGTTGAATGTGCTAGAGTATTTTCCGAATTGTTCTTGGCGACAGCAGAAGCTTCTCTTCTACACTGCGTTCAATAATGATACAGCCACCTAAAATTTGTTCGAAAACTTAAAGTTCATAGAGTTTCTGAAAAACTGTCCAGATAGAAAATGTGACAAATTTCATGGCGAGTTCAGATATCAACACAAAAATCCATGTTGAAAACACTAAAAAATTTTGTGCTTATTTTTTCAGAAGAGGTCGATTTTCCTATGTTCAAAAATGATACAGCCACCCCGTGTTTCTTCGTTGAAATTCATTTTTGCTTCATGAAACTGATTCGCAGTTATCAGGCTTTCACCTTAATGTTCCCACAAGATAAAAAAGACAGTTTGGTTTTGAAAAAAGGTAAACTGTAGCAAAAAAGGACCAGGAATCGTCAAGCAGTCATATTGCGCAAAAATTGAGTCAAAGCTCCAATACGGTTAACAATCTTTTCTGGAATCCTGTAGGTTATGGAACAACGAAGAGCTCTGGATGTTCATCATTGCTTTTTGGTCAATTTAAACTTCGCATTTTGGGGAAACATTTCAATTTCATCGAACAGTGCCCGGAATTCCAGTCTTCTTTCAGAATTAAACTTTCAATGGATATTGTTTGGGATGTGTTGAAGATTTTCCGAGGTCATTCTTCAATGGAGAATCAAAGAAACCTTGTTTGTGAAAAGAAATTCTCTCGAAAACTGAACATTTTTTGCTCGAAAGTGTAGCCACGTCCACTGGAGCGAGATCAGTTCTTTAGTCTGTTATGTCTTACTTTCTGTATCCTTTCTTTAGAGTTTTTCTTTTCTCATTAAAGGTTTTCCTTTTATTAGACTTTCATGAAGCGAAAAACATTCGAGAGAAACGCAGACAGAAAGTAAGACAAAACAGACAAAAGAACTGATCTTGCTCCAGTGGACGTGGCTACACTTTCGAGCAAAAAATGACTCAGTTTACAAGAGAATTTCTTTCGCAAACAAGGTTTCCTCGTTTCTCCACTGAAGAATGACCTTGGTAGATCATCAACACATCCCAAACAATATCCGTTCAAAGCATAAATTTGGTTCCATGAAATTGAAATGTTTTCCCAAAATGCAAAGTTTCAACTTGACCAAAAAGCAATGATGAACATCCAGAGCTTTTCGTTGTTCCATAACCTACAGGATTCCAAAAGATTGTTAACCGTATTGGAGCTTTGACTCAATTTTTGCGCAATATGACTGCTTGACGATTCCTGGTCCTTTTTGCTACAGTTTACCTTTTTTCGAAACCAAACTGTCTGGAACATTGAGGTAAAAGCCTGATAACTGCGAATCATTTTCATGAAGCAAAAATGAATTTCAACGAAGAAACACGGGGTGGCTGTATCATTTTTGAACATAGGAAAATCGACCTCTTCTGAAAAAATAAGCACAAAATTTTTAGTGTTTTCAACATGGATTTTTGTGTTGATATCTGAACTCGCCATGAAATTTGTCACATTTTCTATCTGGACAGTTTTTCAGAAACTCTATGAACTTTAAGTTTTCGAACAAATTTTAGGTGGCTGTATCATTATTGAACGCAGTGTATGTATGTCCAATGCAATCGTTTTAGCACCTAATCGAGTGTTGACGCAATGTTGGTTGATTGGCCAAGAACACACCACAGACCACTCTACGAGAAGCAAGCGATAACGTCTAATTCATTGAAGAGCTACAAGGCTTGAACAGCCCGAACTAAAGTGGTAAAAGTGGTGGAAGAAAGAATGACATATGGATTTAAAAATGAATGAACATGAAAAGCTCAGTGGGTGTGAAAAGCTGCACTCAGATCTTCATTAGTTCAATTTCAGAATTGTATGCAGTACGCACTTGTTACCGTAATTTCTGGCCACCCTGTATAATCGTACGGTTTATAAAACAGTATGTCCTTTTTCGAAGGGATGAATTTCTGCACGAAGTGTGAGAAAGTTAGTTCGGAGAACGAAATTTAGCCAAACCAGTTCTACATGTAGAAATTGATCAACCTTTTACCTACCGTACCTTTTGCTAGTCATAGTCTCCTCTAAAAATTCGCTATTGAGTTCTCCAAAGAGCTTTGTCGTGTTTCTTGTTCAGCAGATGGATTTTCTAGTTGAATGCTGATCCATTCGGATTTGCCAAACTGGTTTTCTTTCCCTATTAGCCCATTCTTTACAAAGGGGTCTTCATCATTCCAAAGCTTTTTCTCCACAATATTCGGTAGTGGGTTTTAGTTTCACTATATTTTGGTTTAAATTCGGTAGGATTTAAGGCTTGCGTGATAAAATGTCCACTTTGCTAGTACGGCCACACTACTTCACAAAAATCGTACCTTGAAAAGTTGATCTAGATCAGACGAAACAGAGGTTAACAATCGAGGTTTGGGGGAGAAAACAAATTTGAGAAGGTATTCACAGTCGCGAACAAGCAAAGGAACACTCATTGGTCAATTTTTCGAAGTGGGAAGCAGATTAAAATTCACTGCCGGTTTTGCTCTTTTTCGTCAGCTGGACCTCCCATTTCGCAGGCGTTAGAACAACTCGAAACAGATGTGAAAGCGAAACAAACTGTTTTTTAGACCACACAATTTGTTTTCTAGTGGTATACGGAATGTAAAAAATCGGTTTCACATTAATAACCTATTTGACAACTTTACACTCGAACGAAGGGACTAATCACCGCATGGTTAGGACCGCTTGCTGAAGGGGATCCGACCAAGTATATGCTCGATTTCCTTTTTGGTGTGGTGACGCCAACCTCATCTTATGAATATCCATCTTCATTTGTTCACTCAACGATGAACGGATTCAGAGAAGATGATGTGCAAGCTGTAGTTTACGGAGAAGAACGGCAAATTACATTAGCTCGTCAAACGTTTTGCTGGACCACAAGCGGATAAACAAACGAACAACTAGTTCGCCGTAAACAAAAGGTGTAAACGAGCAAAGAATCGCTTCCGCCAAAGAAGTGAACCTTATACTGCCCCTGTTACGGCCCTGCGAGAGCAATTGAAATGCAAAAGCTGCAAAGTGGTTGGAAGGGGAGCATTCGGCAAACACTTTTGTGTGCTTTGTGAGCTTTCTGACTTTTTAGGTAAATAGTGAATTTATAAACCGAGAGAGAACTCCCACATAATTATGTAGATAACAGCGGCTGGACTTCTCTCTAGATAGACAAGTGGTCATCAAAAAAAAGTGCAATAAGAGCGAATGTGTCCGTGTGTTGGCCTCGGTTGACGAGATGATTGATCAAGAGCGAAGTCACGAAATGAGGCTAGAAAATAGTGCAGCCATGCAGGAGCAACTACAAATGAATTTGGAGAAAGTAACTGTCGTTAGGGGTCGGTATTGACGGCCATTGAGTAATGGACATTCGAACTAATGCACGACTAGGAGCTAGCAAGAAAGATCTCGAAAGATGTGCCCTGATGAACAGGCGAAATTCAATAGTGAGCCGTACGGCAACTCTGCAGGGAATCTGGAGTCCAACCACCGAAGGTGTGTTCTTGAATAAAGATGAGCTCAAGATTTTGCTTGGCTCACACCATTCTCTTGTTCCTTTGTCCAAAAAGAACAGCATGGTGTGGGAACAAGGAGCCCAGAAACGTCAATGGGATTTCCAGAGGCTGCGATGCCACAACACTCAAAGCGAGTAGAGAAGGATCCAGCAAGCACAAATTAGGATAGCTCGCAAAAAAGCAGATTCCTTGGGGGAATATTCAGTTCTTTTCCAGTAGGAAGTACAAATTGAAGAAAACTCAGGAAGCCTGATTATGAATGACGAGAGGAGGAAATTGGTGCGCATCTGCTGAGGTAAACTCCACAGGAATTGAAGGTATGACCCGGGGTCGATTCCGTAGTGGCTCCTAACACCGCCACATGGCTGCAGTGATTGGGGCACATTCGCGCCTTGAAATGCGTCGCTGACACCCTTTGGTCTTAGGACTTGGATCATCGTCCGCCTCAGATCCGGGCACGCCCTCCGTGACCGTATCTCGCCTAGGTCGGTACGCTCATCTACTATACTCTTTATCCTCTAAACGATTTTCCTCAACTTCATTTCCTTTGTCTAAATATTTCCACTTATTGCATTCTCTACCCATTATTCGAATCCCCGCAGCGGCGGAACAAAGAGGTCATGTATTTCGAAATCTGTCCAACATTTGTTTCTTTTTCTTGACCAAGGCTCACTTCCGCTATACACCGTCAATAGGCGCAGTACAACAACTTGCCCTTTGAATGCCCTTCAAGTGATAAAATGGTCACCCTTGAGAGTGATAGCAGGGATTCTAAAAAGTGCAACGGTGAAGAAAAAACAAAAAGAACAGAGTGAATCCCAGAAGGGAATCCCTTTTTTGCTCCTTGATTTCCGCTTTGGAACCAGCGACCAAAAGGAGCTCGTTTACGCGTGTCAGATGGGCGCTTCATGCATACAATAATCATCCTTCCATTAACCTACTAACCTATTACTTACAAGAACTTATACAAGGTACGGTCTCTGGGAACGAAATGTCATTTCAAAATATGTAGAAAGCGAACTATGGCAATCACAGCAGCAGCACCCAAAGCGCTTCTGTTGTTAGTGAGCCGTTGGTGGACGTGGCGACTCGCAAGCGTCGCTAATAGGGCTCTGCAAAGTCGCTGGTGGCAGACCCTTGGCTGCGAAACGCGCACCGTCCGGCAACCTGAAAAGTCCCGCCTGCCCTTAGGTATATTTCCTTTTATTCGATCTCCGACCTTATCGTGGGACCCTTCTTCAAACAGTGGCGACACAATTTCCATACGAGTTTTGGCACAGACATATTGTGGGTTGAATTTGGTTCAAAGCTTAGGAAGGATAAGATTACCAGAGTGCTAGCCCAGCGCTACTACCGATTATTTTAAATGTAAGATGTTGTATGATGTGGAGCATTTCAATCGGATGTAAGTGGCGAGCAAAGGTACGTCTTTTTAATAATTTGAAGGAAAGGACATGTTTCGCTCATCCTGCCCACAATAGGACATTTCCTATGACTAACATTTCCATTTTTCTACATTTCAAATGACTTACGAGTAATCGATGTCTGCAAGGAAAAAGTTTCTCTTAGAGCCTAAAACCGACCGAGCAGTTCAATACCATGGAGTGAAATAATTATACAATATAGGTTCACTCTTATGCTTCGATCGTCAAACCGCTATGAATGAAAAAGCTTTGGAATAAATAAAATTTTTTTAGTCTTTCCATAGTTATGCTTGTGTTTGTCTGACAGATACGTTATCCCTAATCGTAAGTGAAACTGAAATGTGCCTACTGAAATGAAAAATGGATGCTCTTCCATTTTGGTTCTTTTTTTCCACCTCAAAACTGGCTGGAGATCTTCCCACCTTTTCTTCGTTCTAGACCATAATATAAAAAACGTTTGACTGCAATTTGTTGAATTAATGTAATCAAGGAATTGTAGCAGCGCACCACAAGCATGCACCAAATAAATAAACAAATAAATAAATGAATAAATAAATAAATAAAAAAAGAATTGTAAAGAGAGACGTATATGTAGAAGGTAAAAGAGAAGAGCTTGGTTTCGTTTTCGCTGCCTCAGGGCTTCATGGACGCGCAGTTGGCTGAAGTGCATTCAGCCGCAGAGACCTCCACCCTAACTGAGACTTCATTCTATAGCGAGCTGTCGCACAGCCTCCTTGGAGGTAGAGAGAAAGTGGGCTGGAAGCAAAAATTCAAAATTAACATGTCGACGTCAGAATTATTGGCGGAATGACTTTCTTCAAACTTTTCTGAATAAGTGATCACTTTCAGCCTATTTGCTGCGTTTTCACTGCGTCGCTGCACTTTTGTTGATGATATCCGATATGTAACCGGATCTTGATTACATGTAGGAATTTTCAGGAAATGTAATTTTGCTGCGCATAATCAGATTTTCTTCTTGAGTTCTCCAGCTGATCTTTGAGAGCTTCTGAAAGCTACAAAGAAGCAGCTTAACAGAGATTATGACACTACGCAAAGGCTCAGGGTAAGAGATGCTTATTTTGTTCTTGTAGGTGTCACGGGATTGAGAAGTGAGCACTTGCAAGGCCAATTCATTCGAGCAAGAAACAATCGAGAATCAAAATGTTCGTCTAAACTCTTTTGCATTTGCCAACCGAAGATAGGACATGACAGGTTTGCCGTTCGGTGAGGTGATGATCGCTGGATCCGAGAAGTTAACTCCGAATATCTTGGGATTGCAAAAAACATCGGGTTTCATAGACTTCAACGCGAAAGCGCTGTGAAGACGTTGTGAGAATTTCAAGAAGGCTTCGTGACGTTCTGCACTGATCGCCACAAATGAAGCCCTTCGTGGCGTTTGCTTTGGATTGCAATTACTGGGGCGAAATGTGATAGAAGTGACAAATTGGTAGCCCTTGCCGTAATTTGAGCTTTTTCGAAGCAATTTTTTGTTGCTAATCACAAGTGTAAGCTAGAAGGACCACAATTGTCTCGAATCAATTCCTGATGCTCAGGCTAATAATAAACGACTTAGAGGCATTCATAAATCAAAGGAAAAGGCAGAGCGATGTTCGCTATTCCACAGAATAGGGAGAGGGAGCGATGCTCGCTATTCTACAGAATGGGGTGAGGGGCGGTACAAAACAAGAGTAATTTTGCTCACGACGGCTGAGTGTCTCACCGAGAGAAATCATTGAGAGCCCTGCGACAAAGTGAGGCTGAAACGTCTTTCGATAAGCAGGAGCGAACGCATGTCCATTCTCATCATCTTTTTCAGAACATGAAGTCATCCGCCATCGTTGTCGAGCTCAAGGAGCTGTCGTAATTGCTTCAGCCTGAAGCGGCTATCAAAATCGAACGAGGCACTTTTGTAAGTACAGTTTCATGAATAAGTGGTCCTTATTGTAGTCGATCTGGCCAGACATACACCGACATGAAGCGTCTTGATCGCAATGTGTTGCTATTTCAGAGGTCAACAAGCCGGTGGGGGCATTGGTGCGAGCTGGGGATTTCTTGTCATAAAAAGACAGATCTCGAGTTGGTGAAGTCCGAGTTGAGAAAGTGGCTGCTAGATATTGCGCCCTACTGGCATTTTCCACCTACTGGCTACATTTTGTCAGTTATATGGCTATCCACGAGGTTGTGGAACCTTGTGGTTTGCCATATAAGGTTGCGTTCCAGCAGAACTGGTAACAACAAGTGCGTGCTGAGAAAATGCTCATTTGTGAAGAACTGAAGAGCGCGTAGAAACTGAAAAAGGGACGGTCTCAAGCATACCGTCTGACCCCAACCTGATCACATTTCGGAGGCGAGGTCATAGTGAATGTGTACGAAAGTAATTAAATGGAGGACCTCGCAGAGCCCAATCGTTGCACTGATGTTCGCCGTCATCTTCCATGCCCTTTGTGTACATACATAGGAGGTCCCATACTTCCTAATTTCTGAGAGAGTTCAATTGAACTCTCAGGCAAAAACGTTCAGTTGGAGAGTGGCAAAACTTGACCACTTCACAATTGAAAATGAAGGAAGAAAGTGGCTCGTTGACGCTATGTACCCTCACAGTTGTGTTAGCCAAATAAACAAACAAACAAATTATCAAATAAATAAATAAGTAAGCAAGTGAATAAATGAACAAATAATTTCATGTAGGAAATGACTACTCTCATCGTAGGATAAAGCTAAAGATTCAGTAGGAATGACTCATCAAGCCATTCAAGATTGAACTTTTTATTAGGCTTACGTTTCGGCTTCTTCGCCTTCGTCAGAGCCTGAAATGGTCAGAAGCGTGTGCAAATTGCTTGCTCTAACGCCTCAACAAAAAACAAAAATATTGGTAAAAAGTTCAACCTTGAAAGGCTTGAAGAATCGTACCTACTGAACTAATCATTTCAAGATTACAAGAAGGTCGAACATGGACTATTCTTACACTAGGACCAGCCAAAAGCGAGAGGTAATAGTTAGATTGGTCTGGGTGGTCCGTTGTTATCCACTCACTGTTATTTTTTTCAGCCGACGAATCATAAATGCTGCTTAATTTGGCAATAATATCAGTTCATGCAGCCACAAACAGCCTGGGCAGAATGCAGATCCAACCTTCCTTCGCTTTGCCAAAGCATAAAGTGCACGCGCCTCTAACTTTCCTTTCACTCTTAGTAATTCTGCAAGCTCCAATTCTTGCAACTTTTCCTAGGATCCGCTGTGGCAAACAAACTGAACGTCAACATATTCCTGCATCCGTTTGTAAGTGGCTTACGGCTGCGTTGTTTTGGGCGCGTTCGCACGCCTGGATTAGGTTTGAACCACAACGAACGTCTTAACAACCCTAGTTGCTGCAGCTTCGTAGAAGCAGAATATCAACAACAACGAGCCTGTAAGTTTATGTTATAGGCAGAAATTACACATGAAAAAGTACCCATCAAATTTAATTAAGATGGTGCGTGGTAAACAGGAAAGGAGGAAAAAACAATGTAAACGGCCCTTGCCAGAAGGAATGCCCCCCCCCCCCTGCCCGTTGATTTCTGCATTAATGCGACTTCCATAGTTATGCCTTCTCCAACGCTAATGCTCTCTCTGCTATCTAATCACTCGCCGCGACATATGTACCTGTGGCGAGTGATTAGGTAGTCGGTGGGCGTACCCCGCCAACCGCGCCAAGAGTGAGCCATGCTAGATCGCCGAGGTCAAATCTTTTGCTGCCAATTGCGCGTCGGTCAGCACCCTCAGGAGGTCCGCCTGTCTCCCAACTATGCAGTTTCCCCTTCTCTGACCTTCGTTCTTATCTTGAATTCCTCCTGAGAACCGAGATCGAGACCCAGTCCGCTGCTGCGCTAAAAAAATGCAAAGATCAAGCTATGCCTATGCAACATTGGACCGACTTACTTATATTGACGCATACTGCTACCAGGCATACCACTAATAGGAAGAACGGTAATCAAAGACCCATTTCGAGAGATCTTCTACCCGCAACCTCACTGAAGGCAGCGATTGCGACAAGTTTCTGGTTAAAAGGAAAGTGGGGCCCTCGATGGACACCAATGTAAGCAGAGAAACTCGGTCGAGAACAACGCAAAAATAGGATCTTAACAGGGGGCTAAATTACTGGTGCATCTTGTGTTTTCGGACTTTCTAACATTCTCACTGCAGATATTTCCGTTCTTTTCTCTCGTTTTATGCTGCTTGAGCATGCTGCTATATGTGCGCACTTATTACTCAGTGTTTGGAAATTATGCCTTCTCGAATTAACAACCAATACCCCAACGCCCAACAGAGCGCTCAACTCGTTCCAATATTCAAATATTGTACCAAAAATTGAAGGAACACTGCTGCGTTGAATTGGTAACCCGAAGACCATATTAAATATCCTCACATAGCAAGTCGAACACGCAAATGGCACCGGGGCAACAGCGTTTAAACATTGCAATATCTGCTCTCAGAAGAGCAAAAAACCACATAAGGAAAGAGCACCTGTCGACCTAGCGGATACGCCAAACATTCGATTCTCAAATTCAGAACTTGCATAAGATTCGCGAAGCATTAATCCTCTTTATTGGATTAATCTAACACTAACGATAAGGCCCACGGAAACTGCTCTCAGTACATTGAACGAGGTCGCTAGTCAACCTCCTCGACATCCAACAAAGAAATCCAATCATTTCTCCAGAAAATATGCGATGTCCACTCCACTTTAGTTAGTTAGTGACAAATTCAAGAAAAAAACATGATGTGAGAATGACAGAACAGGCCTATTGACACAACATTCCGATGCAAGCATCTCTAGCCAATTAAAGCGCCATTGCGTTCCTATTCAGGCAATTCCCAATGGACAGATTGTGCCGCGGCTGTTCGAATGTCAAGCCATGCTGTTCATTAAAATTGCGTTTCAGCTTGCTACTTAACGCAACTAACCCGACCTCATCGAACATCAAGCATTCATCGTAAACATTGATGCCACACACCCGAATGCCCAACCAATTTAACCGTAACCATTATTGTCTCGTAAGTAGTGTCGCTTTTTATCAAACGAAAATTTTCTTCTAAAAGCCCATGCTTTTACATCAATTTATATTCCACTCAAAGATGAATTGTCTGCGTCACATGAGGCTGTGTTTTCTCATAGCTTTGTTGCAAGTTCAAATTTTAGGCCAGCCGAAAACATGGAGTCCCCGCCGACGAAAACTGACCAACACCAACAAACTACAAGCTCTAACCTAGTGCCTCTGGCACAAGCCCTCTGCTTATCCATGACCTTCCTGAACATTCCACTTAAAGTTTTCCCAGTCGCGTCGCCTCCTTTCAACCTGGTTTTCACCAGAACTGAGCACTCAAGCAACCATTAACTGAATCTATCCTCGAAGTTTTTTACAACGAGACAAGTGAAAAACTAGTAGAATTTGAGAAAGGAACATGACTAAGTTAGGAATGTACCCTTGGTTGATTTTCTCATCTTCTCAGGGAATTTTTTCAAAGAAGTAATGCGGTCACTTTCGTGGACAAAAACACCTTATTCCGGAACCTAAAATTCGAACTAATTCCCAACAAATATAAAAACAAAACAAATGAGCGAATAGAGCAGAAGAAGTGCTCACAAAAGATACACCACTTGATATAAAACAATAGCGTTTCAGAGGAAGAATTTCAATTTGAAAATTGCCATGGCTTATCGGTCGGCCAATTCGAAAAAGAAACAGGGCAAACCTTTTTCGCAACCTAAGGGTCGAATGTTTAGAAGAGTCACTGGATTCTCCTGAGGAGTAAAGTTAAGCTAAGTTCCGGTTTGCGCAACCTTTCTTGCCGTCCCTCCATTTATGCGGGTTCAGAAAATTCAATTCCTTGCAACTAAGTTGAACAAACGTACTTAAAGTGCAGACAACATCTTCGTATGCAATATGCTAGGTGTAAACAAGTGCCATGATAGCAGAAAATTTTTGATTTGAAAAAACAGCACACTACTCGTGAACACACCCTAAAATAATGCTTGTTTTATTAATACACTTCATGAATGTGAGTGCTTGAATACGATGAGACTCATAAACGGGTCTATTCCAGTTAGGGGGGGCATCATGGTGCGGTGACTCCCAAAAAGCTACGGTAACTCTGAGCCAGGGGGAGTGTAGCCAGCCTAGGGGTGGGGGTGAGGGCAGTCACTTGACATGCGTGAAAAGCTGGAATGTTCGAGTTTACACTAGTTCGCCGAGAAACTGCATCATGATGCCCCCTAACTGGAATAGACCCGAAACTCCCTTTGTCAACGGTATTGGATTGTTCAGTGGCGAGATTGCTGCAAAAAATGAAGAATGAAAAAAGCTCCTGTATACTCTGAGGAGTAAAAACGGTAATGTTTTCACAGAACCTAAACTTGCAACTTCAGAGAGAATTCTGCACCTTTGGATCTCTCATTCGGATCTCCGTACCACTAGGACAAATGAATTACTGGAGATCCTTGAAGTCGAGTTAGTTAGTTAGTTATTCTGACCAGTCAAAAATTAAAAATAGCTGGTAACCAAACCGCTGGCGCATAAGCATGTGTCACCGAAAAAAGGATAAAGTAAAAGCGAGGGAGACGCCATGAAAAAGCAAACGAACAGAATCAATCGTAGTTTCAGAAAGAGAAATTTTATTGAACGGAACCGCTTCCAATGCTGTTGACAGGATAGCAAACCGTTGAAGCACCCAAAAAGCCATGCTTTAATGGCTTGGAAGGCATGAGCCTAAGCCTGCCAACATAGCGTGCACTCATTAACGAATCACTAAAGTGAGTCAAACAACGCGCAAATGAGTGGCTTCGCCCCGTGACAATTTCGTAATTCTACGCTTACTCGAAATCGCACGCTTCACTGTTGACAAACCGACTCTGCGGAGGGCGTGCACTGGCAAAACAGTAAAACGAGAATCAGAAAAGGAGCAATGCAATTTAGTCTTGAGTGTGAAAGTACTGAAGATGATGTTGCCCTCCATATTTCTGCCACGAGTCTGTTAGGCGGATACAAATGGGATAAAATAATATGTCTTCATCTCAAAGGTAAACTCTGGGATTAGCCTAGGAAGGATACCGCGAGGAGAAATTGTAAGGTCCGTACCTACCTAGATCACTTCAGCTTCGTCGCGAAAATGCGCGGTTAGGGCGCTAATCCTTACGGGCCTCCAACCATCGAACGCTTCCCACCCACCGCGAGATGTGGTGAGATCAGCGTGCATTGATGTAGAGATCAGCGTGCTCTCTCAAACGACGTGCTCTCTCGCGTATTTTGTCTTCTTTGATCGCCCTGTCTCGCCATCGTACCACATCCGACCTTATTGAAGGTTAAGGCCTTAATTTCAGCGTTCCCAAGATTTCTCTTGCTTTCCTTTCCACTTTCAGGTCGTTCCGCAGCTAAGCTATCACTACGAAGCGCTATATAGCACCTTTAACCCTTTCGGCCCTGGCGGTGGCAATTGCCACCACCAAATTCAAACGCTTGCATTGCCGCTGAAACAGCATGGTTTTTCTAATCCTGCTAGAGGTTGCTTCAGTCAACCTTCCCCTTCCTAATTATGAGCTAAACCTGCCATTTCATTGTGTGTTGCTGTTAGTATTACAAGTATTTGTGTACAAGTGCAACAATGAATCGGCGCTGGTCCCCGCAACCGGCCAAGTAAGTGTCACTTTTTCTTAAAATACTTGAAGTAGATCCATTCTTAATCAAAATTATGGGTTATAATGTTGTGCAAGATTATAAACTTTTTCGGCATAACTATGAAATTTGGAATTGTTTCGACATAAGCTTAAAAACTAAGAAGGTGGGCCAATTTTCAAAGCTTCTTAGTTTCTTTGTTTGTGATCGAATAGCTTCCAAATTTCGCCATAATGATACCTATATGCTCACAAGTAATAAACAATAGCTAGAAGAAAAATTTCTCGGGGAAAAATTCAGGTCCGAAAGGGTTAAAGATTCCGAACCCAATTCAAAATTTGTAAGCCAAGCTTCCGA
>MU869407.1:16014-30572 GCA_036418205.1 Ostertagia ostertagi | reverse complement strand
TTTGAGAAATAGACGTGGACACCCTACAATTTAAAGGTAAACCGCGGAATTAGCCCGACTAGTAGGGAGGATACCGTCGAGGGAAATTGTAAGGCCCGTACCTACCTAGATCACTTCAACTTGGTCGCGAAAATCGCGCGGTTAGGGCGCTAATCCTTACGGGCCTCCAACCATCGAACGCTTCCCACCCACCGCGAGATGTGGTGAGATCAGCGTGCATTGATGTAGAGATCAGCGTGCTCTCTCAAACGACGTGCTCTCTCGCGTATTTTGTCTTCTTTGATCGCCCTGTCTCGCCATCGTACCACATCCGACCTTATTGAAGGTTAAGGCCTTAATTTCAGCGTTCCCAAGATTTCTCTTGCTTTCCTTTCCACTTTCAGGTCGTTCCGCAGCTAAGCTGTCACTAAGAAGCGCTAGTTTAATTCGGGATTTCCCTTCAACAAGTTCGTGGCAGGACTATAAAAAATAACACCAATGGAGAAATATATTGTAGTTTCAAGATGGGAGGCGAATGTCTACGTTCACTAAATGGAAGGGATTTAAGGTAAAGACTCCATGTATGTACTGCTGGTAGTAGTTGTGCGGATGAGCACATAAACCCTACAGCAAACAGCAATAGGAGGACGTTTTTTGTGTAAGTGTGACATCGGTTGAAACTGCTCTAAACACGAAGGAAAGGGAATGCTTCCCTGGAAACTCCACTCTCTTTCCTTCAACTCCAAAACTGTTTCGAAAGTTTGTTCTCCCATACATTTCGGACTGGATCGCTTGAGAAAAACTAAAGTTATAAACAATAATCAGGATCTACGAAGTGAACTTGATGCATACGTCAAACGGCTTTCACTTCCAATATACGCAAGAGTCAAAGAGATGGTGCATGAAAAGGAAAGTATCATTGTCAAGTTAATTAATAGATGCCTTTATTTGCTGCACTACAATGAATCGTTTCGATATTAGGGAGAGCAGATTAATTGTTAATGAGGTTAGAAACCTCGGAGAAAAGAAGCCCAGAATTTCTAATAGAGTCTTTCAAAGCTGAATTCATTTTTATAGCCTGTTTATGGGAGAATTTCGGCTCAAAACGATGCCGGCGTTATTGCCTTGCACGAAGATTTGAATCTATGTGCTATACCTTTTGATTTAGCAGCATAATCTATGATGCCATCAGTCTGCTCTTTTGCTGCCTGGACCAATGAGATCGGTTTGGAAGGACAAAATGGTTTGAAGGGGAGTAGGGATGCAGGGTAGACAGAGCTTGACCTAAATCATGGAAGCTGTGCGGCGAAGGTGGGCCAAATGAGCGGGGCGTGCTCTCAAATTCTCGCATTAGATGCCGCAACCTCCAGTGGAGGGTTTCCCGTGAACAATTAAGAATACGAGTAGGAAAACCATTTTTCAAACATTCAATGTTCAAATCATAACACCATACAAGCTTATCACCGCGTCGCCCTGTTCATGACTCTCACTTTGGTATGGGAGCCATTTAGTATTGAAGACGTAAGGATAAGGCATTTCTCCAAAACCCCAACGAGTAAAAGGAAGATGGGTGCGTCACCCATCTTCCTTTTACTCGTTGGGGTTTTTGCAAGCCATTTGGCTGTACAATTAGATTTGTGTACCAACTTATGTACATATGTACAAGTTCAGCGTCGTTAGACCCTCATCACCAGGCATTAACAGGCCTGCTATCAATGAACCAGCCTCGGGCAGATGAAGGGCTTGGATGGCCTTGACGGCGTAAGATCCAGGATTTCACATCCAAGCAGTGCTCCGAAAGAAGTGGAAGTGTTTTAGTGGTGTTCAGCACTTACAATTCCGATTCTTCTTTGTGGTCAGCATTTTCGTAATTCAAGGTCCAGTGCTCTCAATCACTTCTAATCTGTCGAATAATGCAACTATTTATTATTTATTTTACAACCTCTCCATTATTTTTTATAATTAATTATTATTGGAGGTTGTTCCTTATTACAGGGTGAATAAGCACAAGTTTACTTGAGACTCGGTTATGGAATGTCTAGAGATGGGTTAGTGTACATAATGTGAGCCCTCCAAATCTCCAAAATTCTTGTTCGCATTCCAAAAATAATTTTTATGTCACCCATACCTTAAGAACTTCACAGAAGGGGCATCTAGGTAGGTCATTCAATTAACGTGGCTACTGAGTATATTTTGAGTAGCAAGTATCAGCACGCGGCTAAATATTACTGCTAGATTCCCATAACATTTTTCTGGGAAGGTTTCATAGTAGTTCCCTCAAACCGCCAGATGCTTATAAAAAGGCTCCGTAAGCTGACGTGAAGAGTGCAGGGGCTGCGGTGATACTGCACGGCAGCTTCTTGGGAGAGGGATTGCTCACCTTCATCCAACCGAGGGTTAAGTGGATTCCAAAACGTACCTCAACATCATGGATGACCAGGGTAAGCTGGCAAAGACGCAACTACAAAGGAAAGGTATTGTTCTCCATGTTTCCGTTTCTGGCCGCATGTTCGCAGTGTTGCCCCGTAGTGTTTCATTTTCCGACTGAAGCGCAAAATCAAAGCCGCTCTCGAAATGGTTCCGCAACAACAATGTTCCTCCACTGCCATGCCATCGCAGTCCCCATACTTGAATCCGAGCAAAAATCTATAGGATGATTTTCGGAGTCAAGCTGAAGGCCTTAAAGCTCACAACGAGTTCGAAAAGTCCGTCCCACTGAAGATCGCGTAGGGAACCTCCACCAAGAAAAAATCCGAGTCCATGCTACGCCGGTGTCAAGCCGTCATAGATGAAAACGGTTCTGCGACAAAGTGCTGATGTTGTAGATTGTTCCGTCTGTTATTATACAAATTATTTTGTTATTATTTTTGAAATTTAGATAGATTGAATTTCGAACAAGTAATATGGTATTGGACCGAAAAAAATTAAAAATTTCAAATTGTTATGCCTACAACACAATCACTAGACAACTGAAAATTTGTCCAATGTGATGTGTATCTCTTCAAAAATCGGAACAAGCTTGAGTTCCGAGGAGTTTTTTTCGTAATATTAAAAAAAGCAAAAATTCTTCACGAGCGTATTATTTTTTTAAAAAAAAAAAAAAAAAAAAAAAAAAAAAAAAAAAAAAAAAAAAAAAAAAAAAAAAAAAAAAAAAAAAAAAAAAAAAAAAAAAAAAAAAAAAATCCGTGGAGCAGTGGCATGATGTGTACAAGTGTTACACCAGTGGAATTTCGAAAATTTCTGTCCAACTCCTCCAAAGATCCGCTTTTTCCTTTTCTCTTCGTAAATACAAACTTTTGCTTCGAAAGCAGCTGCCTTTCTGAAATCAGGAAATATGGCTTCCCAAGGGAGAAAAAAAATTCCCGCGGACGGTTGGCCGGTGCTCGGGGCTGAACAAAAGGTATTTCGAACATAATATTGAAGCATGCTCAATCGACATTTTCAGGGCGTTGCGGTTTTATGACGTCATGGAATGTAATTGGTAGACGTTGAGAGGCGGTTCCTATCACAGCCTAAGGGCGTCGAGAGGTCTAATCCACCACTGACGCTACCTGAACCGCTTCGGCATGCAGCCATTCAGTCACTCAGGAATTCCTGGCTCCCTGGAAAGTGGTTAATCTGAACGTACTTTGCTTTTCTGCTCTTCTTTCTACGACTGTGATGTATTGCTCCGTTTATTGGTCCCTCGAGTCAGCACTCTCTCCCATGAAATGAAAAATGCGAGTGTTTGCCAAATGGGCAGGGGAGACAACTAAGCTGTGGAAATACTCTGGAACATGCCTGAATGAGTTATAAGTCACAATTCAAAGTGTCTCTCGAGCTTCGTTTCGTGAGAACCAATACGCTCGATAGCGCATTCAGCGAAATGCACAGAACTGGCTAAAAGTCGATAACAGCGACCATCATGAGAAAATCGAAGTTGATCGATTTCTCCTCTAGTTCGGAATAAAATTATAGGTTACTTGCCAAGTATTTTCTCAAGATGCCTCTCCGATCATATTTATAGCGAGCAAGACAGATGACCGTTTAGGAATATACTACTTGGACGGAATCAACCACAGATAAGCTCTCCTATAATACCAAATAGATACTGGAGAAATCGATGAGTCGTGTCCAGTGGTACAAGAATAAAGAAACAACCAAGAAGGGTCATGGCAAAAAAAACGCAGGAACATGCGAGCTCGCGTATTTGGCTACACTAGGGCAGCTGCCGTAGCCAGTGAGCTTGGATTTCGATATTATGTTGTCAAAGGATGAAAGCAAGAAAAAAAATCAATATCGAAAGCGAACACAAAAGAAGAAGGGAAATGTTGAACAGGAAAGAAGAAAAGAAACTCCTTTTTGGAAGTCCCAACTCAAATGCGCTGAATTTTTCCCTAGTATTACAAAGAAGGCAAATTTATATTTCAAATAAATTAAGGTGTCGGACTGTTATGATGTCGAAAAGCGAGCCGCAAGAGTAAGTCTAAAACTACTCAAGAAGCTCCTAGAGTCATGCTTGCTGCAGTGGCACGACAACTACTACCGTGAAGAACTTGCATGAAAAAAGGAAAAGAAGAAGAAAAAGAAAAAATTAATAATATTTTATAGGTTGATAATTTGTAAAATTTGCAGTATTATGGTAATATGCTTCATGTTATCTTGTAGGCCTGACGAAGCTGTTAGTAGAGCGAAAGCTCATTAATAAACTTATACGAGCGGATTCCTGATCAAGAGGGGATTTTGCCACAAAGAGCGATATACGATCTTTCGCGCGCCTTCAAGTAATTCTTAATCCTGTTCGTGAGACCAGTTATTACATGATGAGCCGCAACATAGTCCGTAATTCTGCCCCACAGACTACTTTGCGACGATTCTTTGATGAATCCTAACTAGCACTTAGCAGTAAGTTTGATATACATGGTTACATGTTGTTTTCTACCATATACTGTCTCGCTACAATATATAAGCTATGTCATACACCTCTTTTGTCATTTTTTCGTTTATGTCATCAGTCATGTCCCCGCTTCGCTGTTTGTAGCTGGACCGCGTCATAAATCACATAAATAAATAAATAAATAAATTTTTCGGAGGGAGAATCATCGCCCTTCCATCTTTACACGAAAATTCGAAACGATCCCGAGGGGAAGAGTCGCTTCAAAACCGAAGTTGCCTTTTAACGACTTATAGCCTGCAATGATTTATATCAGAATGAACGCCGTTTGCAATATAGATATACCAGATTGGTCCCCCGGCAAGCGCCGGAACCTCCCTACCTTGCGTAAGCTTTCCCTTCTCCCTCCTCTCCTTACTCTCCCCTCGTTCCCCTCTGCTCGCCGGCTACCACAGCATCACCTTGTCGGAATGACCGAAAGTGTGCTAAGTGCGTGTTTATATAGCCGTTGGGGATGCTATCACAATCATGCCATTGCAAAACATTGATAGAGCAAGTCCTGAGCTACCCGATTTGTTAGCGGTTTGTTTATCCCATGAGCTTCCTTCTCACTCACTTCATTTTGCGGACGGACGGACATACATACATACATACATACATACATACATACAGACACACATACATACAAACCGACACACAAAGTTAGCGGTTTATATAATAGAAGGATTAGCAATACTGGAATGAGCGCTAAGATATGCATTGCTCTCATTTTTTTATGACACGGTTGGGTTTTAGCAGGGTCATGACGTTTCACAATTCAGTGCTGCAGGCACATTTTTACTGACATATGCAGTAGCGGTCAAAAGTTTGGAAACTTTTTGTTTTTGGATAAGCGCAGTTAATGAACCAAAGCCAAATAGCCTCAAATTAACCCTACTGTGTACGAAATCGTGTGTAGAACACAATGTGGACATAACTTCACGAAATTGAGATCAACACGTAAAATAAGATTTTTTCAGATGACGCGTCAAGAGTTGAAAGTCACAATCCAAAGCAGGTTCAATAGAATAGCAATCAAATCCATATGCGAAACTTAATGATGAAGTTTCTCTCAGAATTGTTCCGCCCATTCGCAAGGAAACGCCGCGCACCCTTCCGAAAGGGTCCCCGCTCTCTCCATCGGCACTACTGATCAGCAGTTTGCTGGCTAGTTGTATAATTCTATGATGGTGTCTGTTTTATTAGCATTCACCCGTAGAACATCATTTATGGACTCCTACATCAAAGCCTACACTCCATGAACCATATTGGATTGTTTGTTTGAATTCTTCATTGAAATGTGGATGGCACGAATTGGTACCTCTCCCTCGAGGTTAGTGATCCTGAATTGGTCGTTTACAGCACTTATTTCTGTGTTTGGGAAGGCGGTAAAGAGAAGGCTCTTTTAGGCTCGCATAATGTCGGCTGCTTCGAACATCGGAGTAGAGCATCGTATTTTTCACATACTCGAAGTTAGCCTAGTCACATTTCGCTTGATACTAACAAGGGAGGTCTTTCAGGGCAAGCCACGCTTTTTCAAAACGGTTTCTTGCATATTGTAGGGACGCATGTAGGGAACACAAAACCATGTTTCATTTTCGCTGAACGGTTTAGCAGTACCAAAAAAGAAGCATAAGGTACTGTTAATGGTTCGATCCCCCGTGGCGACTAAATTTTGCATTTGGGTTGGCGCCTACGGTTTGGTGCCAAATCGCGCTAAATGTCAAAATCAGATGTCATATTCATCGTCAGGACCATTTTGAAGCCAACAAGTGGCCGCCAACCTTGATTGCAAAATTTAGTCGCCGCGGGGGATCGAACCATCAAGTATCATTCACCACTTTTTTGATACTACTAAAACCGTTCAGCGAAAAACGAAACATGGTTTTGTGTCCATACATGCGTCCCTACAATATGCCAGAAGCCCGTTCCAAAAAGTGTGGCTCCAAAGACTCCCCTTTTAAGAACTGGGAAATTGCCAATTGGTCTGACATCAGTCCTTGTCCATGACAATACCTCCATTCTTTCTTTCTGAGTGGTGGAATCTGATAATTAAAATTTGGTTTCTTGTTGAAAGATTAAAGAAAGCTCACAAGCTCATTTATCAAGAAGCAAATCCAGTTTCGTAGCCACCATCTTTACATCTCCCCTCGCCTTTGGTCCAGGCCAGCCGTTAATTCGCTGGACATGCGAACACTGATGAGTAGAAATCATAACGATGAGGGAAACTAGAAGTTTTCAAATTTTTGACGAGCCAAAAGTTTTCTTCAAAAAATCGTATTTTTCAGTATTTCCGATTTTAGAACTATTCTGCACCGTTGTTTTCTACACGAAATTTTATTCACAATTTGGATATTGGAGGCGATTCTGTAGTTCATCGGCCATGCTAGATCAGAAATAATAATCGTTTCCAGAATTTTAACCGCTACTGTAAATACCAGTAAGAACGGCTCACGAAAAACAGGAAGTTTATAGATCCAATTCGAGCATAGTGACGCAAGAATATTTCAAACATTCAATGAATTGGTTTAACAATGCAATCAATACTACCACAGGACACGTCTTGCACAGATGACAAGGAAGGCTTTTTGCTTGGCACGCCGAGGGAACGCCGACGTCGGAAGATTGCAAGGGAAGATCTCTAGCCCCCAGGGAGCGATGAGGCCGAAGTTTCAATAGCCTGCGTGATAAGTTCATATGATTTACGTCAAAATAAGGCCTGTAGAGGACATCAGTGAATCGCAAGATGCTAATACATCATTCTTGACGACTATTACAACTTCAACAACTTCTTCTTCGCTTTAATATCAGGACAATCTGACTTGCACTTTAATATTGACTTGGATAATATTGACTTGAATTTTTTTAATCGTGTATGGAGGTAATGGTAGGGAAACGCATATTCTAGCGAACAATTTTCTTTGACAGTGAGATCAAACTCTTCAAAGGACGGGTGGCAATTGGAAGCAGCAAAATAGCACAGCAGTTCGACCACGATCCGTACCCTCAAACACCCCACGAGTCGCTGATCTTTCTCAACAAAAGTCACCTGTAAGATGTGCGTGGGAAGATGCGAGCGGAAGTGAATCGGAGCATCCAAAATCAGGGCTAATTACTGCGTAGACGCAGACTGAGTCACAAACGTCAATTTTCAACCCCCTACAATGCGCCCACTTCAGTGGTTCTCCATTCCTATCCTCCGAATCTACTGTCTACAGTGCTACTCTGATAGCCGTTCCTCCATCTACAACAATTCACCTCTTCAGGTGCAGGAAGTGTCATATTCATCGTCAGGACCATTTTGAAGCTAGCAAGTAGCCGCCAACCTTGATTGCAAAATTTAGTCGCCGCGGGCGGGATCGAACCATAGACGGTATCATTCGCCACTTCTTTTGATACTACTAAAACCGTTCAGCGAAAGGAACATTGGTTTTCGTGGTCTTGTATTGGCGTCCCTACAATATGCGAGCCAGCCGTTTCCCTAGAGCGCGGGTTGTTCCTGAAAGACTCCCCTCTTTTCCAGAATCGGGAAATTGCAATTGGTACTAGACATCGTCCTCGTTTATGTCTTCGCATTCTTTCTTTCTAGTGGTGAGATGATATTAAAATTTGGGTTTCTTGTTAAAAGACCAAAGCTCACACAAAGCTCATTTACAAGAAGGCAGAATCCAGTTCGTAGCCGAACGCAATCTTTTACATCTCGCCTTTGGTCCAGGCCAGCCGTTCATTCGCTGGACATGCGAACACTGATGAGTAGAAATCATAACGATGAGGGAAACTAGAAGTTTTCAAATTTTTGACGAGTCAAAAGTTTTCTTCAAAAAATTCGTATTTTTCAGTAATTCCGATTTTAGAACTATTCTGCACGTTGTTTTCTACACCAAATTTTATTCACAATTTGGATATTGGAGGCGATTCTGTAGTTTATCGGCCATGCTAGATCAGAAATAATAATCGTTTCCCAGAATTTTAATCGCTACTGTAAATACAGTAAGAACGGCTCACGAAAAGACAGGAAGTTTGAAGGATGCCATTCGGAGCATAGTAATCGGCAAGAATATTTCAAAATTTTATGAGGAGTGTGGTTACAATGAACTACTAATTTATGACACGTCTTGCAAGATGATTCAAGGAAGGCTTTTTGCTTGGCACGCCGAGGGAACGCCGACGTCGGAAGATTGCAAGGGAAGATCTCTAGCCCCCAGGGAGCGATGAGGCCGAAGTTTCAATAGCCTGCGTGATAAGTTCATATGATTTACGTCAAAATAGGCTGTAGAGGACATCAGTGAAGTCGCAAGATGGCTAATCCATCCTTTTGCCGCTATTACAACTTCAACCCGAACAACTTCTTCTTCGCTTTAATATCAGGACAATCTGACTTGCACTTTAATATTGACTTGGATAATATTGACTTGAATTTTTTTAATCGTGTATGGAGGTAATGGTAGGGAAACGGTCATATTCTAGCGAACAATTTTCTTTGACAGTGAGATCAAACTCTTCAAAGGACGGGTGGCAATTGGAAGCAGCAAAATAGCACAGCAGTTCGGCCACGATCCGTACCCTCAAACATCCCACGAGTCGCTGATCTTTCTCAACAAAAGCCACCTGTAAGATGTGCGTGGGAAGACGCGAGCGGAAGTGAATCGGAGCATCCGGAATCAGGGCTAATTAATGCGTATGAGAGAATCTGGAGTCCAACTAACGTCCAATTTCAAACTAAAGCGCCCACTTCAGTGGTTCTCCCTATCTACGGTTCTACATGTGGGCATGAGCATCTGATAGCCGTTCCTCCATCTACACGTTTCACCTTTCAGGTCCAGGAATCCTCTACGAGGGGTTGTCTTTGGTCCGGTAGGAAGGAGGAGCTTAACTACAGGGATCCATCCGGGGTCGGTTAATTGGTACCAGACTTGTCTGGGAGGATAAAAACACTGACTTGTACATCGGCTGGCCCCCGCAAGTCATTGTATAGGCCACATCGCATTCAAACGCCACTACGAATGTACAAATGGAAGTAGAATGCGTGCCGCATCCCAAAGACGGATTGATCAACGGCAAATGCTTTATCCTTTTTATACTATGCCATTAAAAATTGTCGTGAACACCGCGCTTGACTCTGCTCTCCACTGCCAAGAACTTGGTGAAGGGCGGGTTTTGGACGAATCCATCACCTCCCGCAAAATTGTAGCGTCACCGAAAGTACGGTCTCTCTTCCAATAAATCGAAAGTACGCAAATCCGCATCCCCCCTCCCCCTTGAAAATCGCTCATATAGGGAATTGCGCAACGGAGTGATTAGACCTGGTCAAAACATGGTAATTCAATTGCTATGATTCCGTCAAATATCAGCAGGATCAGCGACGAAACTATTCACGCAAATGAAAGGTGCAATTCTCTGTGAGCACTGAGTGACTGCACATCGTGAAAAGTGCCTTTAGAGGTGCGCCCGAGGATAAGGTTGGTGCGCAAGAGCGCTCAGCAATGAAGGGGCGGAGGTGGGAACTCCACTGAATTTGAAGAAGAAAGCTAAACAAAATATCGAAAACACTAGAATCCAGTTCAACCTTCGTGTAAGGTAAGCAGTGGTACGGCGGAGAGACAAAGCTAGCAGAGAGCAAGGGTTCTATTCCGCTGTACGAGAGGCCACAGATCCACAGGCGCTGCACAGTAGCGAATGGCTACCGCTCATAGTCAGCAGGGTGAATATCGGTCGAGGAAATCCTCGACAGGGGGTCGTACCTTGTCGGGCTGGGTCATGGGGGGTCGTACTCGGGGGGTCAGTAACATCAGTGGCATCGTGGTGCAGATAGGAGTAAGAGGGTGTAGCGCAGCAGAAAAGGAAGATATGTGAAAAACATGATATAAAATTTCGAGACACATTTCGAGCGTTGCCAACGAATTGTACTTGCAATGGTGAATGAGGAGCGGCTTTTGAGCGGCCCGATAGATCCTCGACGCAAATATCTCCTCAACTAGAAATGTAGAAGGAAGCTAAACATACTGTTAGAAAGCGCAAACCTTCCGCTTTCCAAACTGTCTTCGTTTTTTCAACATCTTGCGAAATTAGAGAGATATTGCCCTTGAGAGACTATGTCTCTCCCTCCGAATGGAAGGCTTTCATAGCAATTCAATGCTGCCTGATAGTAGCAAATCCTAGCTCTATCTAACCTACCTGCTGCTTCAAAGGTTGGGAAATGGAGGAATGCAACCTTTTCATCGAGGGTGTAGATTTCGACGGTTTTTTTTTCGGGATTTCAGCAAATCTGACCCAGGGACAAATCGCGCCGCAGCTGCCGTTGAATCGGCCGTTGATCGATACACTCGGCTGTTGTGATTTTGCGTATGCTCTGTTTTAGAGAGCTCGTGCCAAGACCTCGATTTCAGGAAGGAGGGGGGGGTCGTATTTCTGCGACCATGTCGGTTGTTGTTCGAGCTTCGTGAACGGCGCAACGGAAGTACAAACAGCTCTTTCCTATTCATCGGGCGATTAAAAGCAAATCCCGGGATTGGCCTGACTAGTAGGAAGGATACCGCAAGGGAAATTGTGGGGTCGTACCTTCATAGATCACGCCAGCTTCGCGCCAAATTGCGGTTAGGGCGCTAATCCTTACGGAACCTGCAACCATCGACCCTCGCTGCAACGCTTCCCACCCACCGCTATTGATATAGAGATCAGCGTGCTCTCTCGAACGGCGTGCTCTCTCGCGTGTTTTGTCTTCTTTGATCGCCCTGTCTCGCCATCGTACCACATCCGACGTTATAGGTGAAGGTTTGATTTTATCCCGGTGATTTATTTTGCTTTCCTTCCCATTCAGCTTATTGTGCAGCTCAGTCATCACTACGAAGCGCCGTTTTATACACCAGCTTCTCTTACCTGTTAGTAGAAAGCGACAGCTTCGACTTGAATACCAAGCAACTCACCAAGCAACTACAATTATGTATAACGGCAAAGGAAGAAGTGTTATTCAGCTACATCTATCTTTTCTCAGCAGTACGTCCAGGGCTTTTACAGAAGCAATTATAAGGAATAGCTGCTTTAAAAACACAAATAGCTGCGGAAGTCATTTACCTCTTACACCTCTACTTCATATGACCGGGCAGGTAGAAATAAGGTGATAAAAAGGGTTCCAATGGGCTTTTGAGCAAACTACTACTGAAGTTTCAAGACTATCCCATGCACTACAATGCCTTCCATATTTTCTTCTTCATATTTTCAGGGATCAAATACAGGGTCGTGAGTCCCGGGGTCGGTTAATTGGTACCAGACTTGTCTGGGAGGATAAAAAACACTGACTTGTACATCGGCTGGCCCCCGCAAGTCATTGTATAGGCCACATCGCATTCAAACGCCACTACGAATGTACAAATGGAAGTAGAATGCGTGCCGCATCCCAAAAAGGGATTGATCAACGGCAAATGCTTTTTTTTGTTTTTTATGTGTCGGCACTAACACGAGTATATGAGGGCGAAACAGGGAGCCGTTATTGAAATATAATCACATGCGGGAACCGTATTTGCCTCAGTCTGAGAAACGATTTGCATTTAGGAATTTTTAGGTGGAGCTGGAGGTAGAGATCGCAGATGGAAACAGTGGGGATTAATGAGAAAAGGAGATATGTAGTGACAAAATTCGCTATTCCAGTGATATACCCCGTTTGCGCAGTTCTATCTCGTCAAGCAGTAGCAGGGTTGCCGAACACGTATCATAGCCAATTGATAGAGAAGGGGTGGAATGGGCATCATATTAGAGCAGGAAAGAGGGGTCGCCACTCAAGGCGCCTGGTTAGACACAAGTTCTACTGCTGTGGCGACGTATTTCTGCTCCTCGGAGAGATATCAATGTCCAAGATTGGAGGTAAAACTTTGTAGAGCTTTGGCTCAGGTTTCAAACAAGCACTCGGCGAGCTTCTGTGAATTATCAGGATTGAAGTGGGAATATTCTCCAAAAAGAGTCCAGAAGTATTTTGTTGCCTTTCGTCTCTTCCGCCAACGCTGGTACCATTACTTTTTTTTAATCCACATTTACAGTTCAAGCGGGTGGGCAAAGTTGGAAACCTTTTTCTTTTATTTTTTGATCTAAGCCGCTAGCCAAACCTAGACATGAAATTGCCCCGAATTCACTTATGATTCAGAATCTTAGTGATAGACCACAATGCGAGAACATGAACGTTTTTCTTGAACTGGTTCGCATAATTAAAATTAACGCAGTTCTCCTCTATCAGGAAATGGCTCGCGCGTCACAAAACTTCCGAATTCTAAAGCGAATTCGGCAAAATAGCTCTCAAATCCACATGATAAATTAGTTATTTGATGAGTAGCTTTGAATTTCTATCTTAGCGTCGTTTTTATTGACATGGTATTGATTATAAAATAATTTTAGGATTTTTAAGTCGGACCTCATACACTGTGAACTAAAGCACATTGTTTGGTGGGATTCTTAACTGGAACGTGGGTAGAGCGACATGCCACTTTTTCCGTGAGATGTAGAACTCAATTAGACTTCAGATCTTGACTTGGTCGCTTCATAGCAGCTCCTTTTTCTGGGTTGAGGAAGGCGGCAGTGGGGAGGTAGGCCTGCATCGGGTTATTTCCGTAATAGAAAACCCATCTTTTCCGGCTAGTTCTGACTATCTAAGGTAAGCATTGTATTCTACAGACTATACTTGTACTTAGCCCAACCCACATTTCGCTGGATACCTAGAACTGTGGAATCGCCGAATGGTCGGACACATGTTCATCCATGACAGTACTTCCACTATTTCTGACTGTTGGAAGACTGGTACTCAAGATGAGGTTTCCTGTTGACAAAACACTTCACACGGTCTACAACATCATTTTTACATCATTTTCAGGAAGACAGAAATCCCATTTGTCGCTGAGGGCAATGTTTTACCTCTCGCCTTCGGTCCATGTTAGCCGTTAGTGTGTGCGGGCCAGTTGGGCCGTCCTGCTATTCAAAGCCCAACAATGGCTTCTTGTTGGGACATCATCCGTAATATTCACCAGGTCGCGGCCGATGTTGGCGTGCACTTGGACTTTCATATGATTAGGAAAAAACCAGAAAAAGTTGTCTCTTAGTTGGGAATGTTGGGGGCACGGGACGTGCCAACCACCTTTCGAAGTATTTGAAGAGGACCAACTTTCTTGTGAAGATACTTTTTTGTGAATGATCATTCTTCTTATGCTTACTCGACTCTAATAACGCTAGAAACATCCGATAATATTGCTTCCGTAGAGACTGAACTACTAAGAATCAGTTTCAATTTCGTATTCCGGATTGTAGGGTTTAAAAAAGGACCCCATGGAAAAACTGCTTTCCTTTGCATATGAATTCATTTTGAAATTACACATTGCTCAATGGTTTAACTAAAATTAACAGAAACAAGTAAACATTGAAGAGTAGGAATCATAATGATAAGGGAAACAAAAAGTTTCCAAACTTTTGACGCGCCATTACTTGAAAAAAATCTTATTTCTCAAATATGATTATAGGTTTTTGGAAATTGTTCTTCCCGTCGTATTCTGAACTCGATTTTGTATGGAATATCTAAATTTGGGACAATTTCGTTGTGTATCGGCCGCGCTAGATCAAAAATAAAAAAGTTTCCAAACTTTTGACCGCTACTGTACATCTCGACAGAAGAACAGTGCTTTAGTACTTCAGT
>MU869407.1:0-13373 GCA_036418205.1 Ostertagia ostertagi | reverse complement strand
CGATATTCTCAGAAAACGGAGTTCGGGCTTTGGTTGAGCTGGTGCTTCCTGGCTGCGAGGCAGCCATCAGACGTGCCGCATGTTGTTGTCGCAGTGGACTCATGACTCATTTCCACTGGTGACCGATTAGGGAAGGCTCTGCTTTTGCCGTCCCAGAATGGATTTTCCCCAGATGGTCAGGCGTGCTTCCCGCTCATGGTCGGCCGGACCATAAGGTTTCCATCAAAACTTCATTCTGCAGCAGTCCTTGCCATACTGATGGCGTGTGCTGGTGCATCGGCTGCGCTCAGGTATCTGCTACAATACCCTGGTAGCAACGTGCGGAGGCACTCCCAATTTAGGGTGCAAGGGGCGCTCATCAAAAATGACCGCAGGCCCAGTATGAGGTTGAAGTTCATAGCTCGTTTCGTCTTTGCCGTTGCGATTGGACCACTAGCTCAGTACCCTATCAGTAGCAGAGACTGGGTCAAACACAGCGCTGATCTTCTCTGTTGTCCTCCTTGCTACAGAGTTCATTTGAGGATCGTAAAGCATAATCATTCATTGCAGTCACTGACCTATTTTTATTCCTAGTTGATTAACCCGTTAAGGGCTTGCGCTTCCGAAACCACGCTGTTAAGGCTCTTGAAGCATACTTCAACATACTAACGTATTTCGCAATGAAACGGTCTTAGACGGAAGAAATTTGAAATTGAATAGAAATGCGACAGGAATTATGAGACAACCCAATATTACTCAAACCCACTACAGTACCTCAGTACAGTGTCTTAACAATTCAACTCGTGGGTATTTAGTTTTATAAAGTGTAGTTAGCACTTTTGAAAACGTGGTAATCTAGGAGTCTGCAATTACTACGCCACTATAGTTACAGTTTGAACAGAACTTATGCTCTGCATTCTGATTTGTCTTTAGTATTATTAGTCAGTATTCGCAATATCTATCAGGTCATTGCAAAAGTGGATTGAATATATAATTAATATAATGAATTCAGATACGATCGCTTCCTTGGATGCGCCACGCATTCTACATCCCTTCGTAATCGTAGTGACATTTAGAATGTAATTTCGCTTAGACTCATTTGAGGAGGTGGGGGAAGGGGAAGCTAGTGTAGAAGTCAGTGCTCTTATTCTTTCAGACAAGTCTAGTACTAATTAATCGACTCTGGAGTGAGGGCAGGCTCGGTTGGTCAGACGACGTACAATCCACGATTTGATCCCCGGACCGTGGAAACGGTAATCCCCACTTACCATTACACCATCTTCGCCCTTCTCCGCGACTTCAATAGTTTTATTTATTTCACACTCCTGGCTCAATACATCATACATCCTGCTACCTCTCGAATATAGTAGGATTTTATGAGGCAAACAATTTGTGGTTTTGTTATGATCCAAATTTTACCTTGGAACCATAAGGTGGATTCAGGGAGCACTAAGCCTGCTGTACATACCCAAGCCTCGCAAAATTCCTCCGATACAATGGCGACCAGAAATGGATAACTAGTTATTTGATACCACACAGCCGACTCACCATAGCGTTTCGAACACGAACGGGCCACGCGCACAGTTGATCAGCTGTCATAGCCAAGTGTGACTGAGATGTGATTCTTTCGCGCTCGGC
This sequence comes from Ostertagia ostertagi, assembly GCA_036418205.1. Classification (NCBI taxonomy): domain Eukaryota; kingdom Metazoa; phylum Nematoda; class Chromadorea; order Rhabditida; family Trichostrongylidae; genus Ostertagia; species Ostertagia ostertagi. Next base: position 11,756 of record MU869407.1, on the reverse strand, counting down.
AAGAGTAGCTCTCATAGCGGAAATAGGGTAATTTCCTAACAAGCCAATCGCAACAGCATTTCCAGAGCAGACGATTGTAGAGGGTAAACACTGCAACTGGAAACCAGTGGACCACTTTAATCTCCTAGACCAATTGAACGAAGCTGTGGATCAAGAAGAAATTGAGGTGGTCATCCAACTCAAATATGCAAGCAGAGATGTCAAGTGGACCGCAAGTGGGGAAAAAAGGAATTTTTTCGAAAACACAGAAAATACGAAACTCTTGCCTAAGCTCCAGAGAAGGGCGATGATAAAAGAAAGACAGTGAGGTAAGAGATAATGTGAGTCGCGGAGAGGGAGAAGGACCCTTTTCATTGCGAACTCCGTTTTTAAAATAAAAAAATCAGTCTCAAAGACGCCCTTAAAAATCATAATCAAAGCGGTTGGAAACTCGAATTGGGAGCTCAAACCCCTCAAGACCTAACGCGCCCAACTCCGAGATTAACTCATTTCAAAGCACATCTGACTGACACAAAGCAACCTCTCAAATACTTTTTTTTTCCATAACCAAACTAACCCTAAGGCTAACTTCTAAGTAATGGCCCTGATAAACCCAAGCGATTGCCGACCTTTGCCCAAAAGGCTTCTCTGTTCAGACAAGTCAGCAAGCGCGTCGAGTGCAAGACCAACAACTCCCCGAAAAAGTGACGACTTCCTCGGCTACCATGGAAACAGACTCACCGGCCCCGCGGACCACGTCGCGTGTTCGGCTGTATGTCATTTTACGCAGAGGCGGCTAGGAACGAGCAAGAACTAGCGTTGCAGCCAATCTTAAAATACATTAGACACTTCTTAGAATTTATTCATAACCCTTTCATTCACTGTGTAAGTAAGATAGTGCGTGTTAAGAGAAATCGAATAAAGATCGATTTCATAGAATGAATCTTCAGCTTCCGGGATCCTTCCGAGATACTACACAGGGTATTAACCGTATCATGTCCAATTACGGAGTCTACCAGTTAACACTCCACAACACATCATTCACTCTGCCAACTATTGATTAATATAGGTTTAACTGAAAATGCCACAAACCCTAGTTACTTCGTAGTGAAGTGTCAGCGAGCGTTGACTCTCATTATTTTTCATCGCCCTCAGCCTCTACTAATTAGCTGACGACGTCACCGCACGCGCGTCGCTTCCCCGCCGCCGCTCGTGAACTTTTCTACTCCCCCCCCCCCCCGAATTCCCAGTAAATCGGTAACCTATGAATTCCATAGTGTTTTCGATGATCTGGTCAAACTGGAGTTACTCAGTGAAAACTGATAAACAATTGCAGCAGGCCAATCGTCTTCGTTGGGCAGAAAATACTTACACTTGTGTGTGACCGTGTTGTCACTTAAATAGTGTGAAGTCGCACCGTCGCGCTTCTGTTTTCTGAACACGCAGTGTATGAATATCGTTCACCGCCACTTCACTGCGTCAGAGCCTTTGTGATTGGGGACAATATAAATCCGTGAGTCTGTAAAATTCGAAATTGGTACCTATTTTGTCCCTCCGAGCCGCTCGCTCGGAAGCAGGGTCAACCGTCCGTTCGAACTGTTCGAACGAAGGGGTCGCATTTTGGTCGGAAGGGGGTCGCAATTTCGAGGACTGCCAGCCACAGGCGCGTGCGTGGCGTATCCGAGGGCAAGAATTGTTTGTGCAGACCGCATTAGATTCGATTAATTATGCACAGAGAGACAGTTTTAGGCAAATTACGGTGTTTTCCTTGAGGAATAGAGAACAGTTGAATGCATCTCCCTATGAAAGGTTTGACTTCTTGTGGCTGAAATTGAACTTCTTCGGGAACCTACTTTTCTGAGGACGGTTCTTCCAGACAATGGTAAAACAAATAAGAAAGAAGAAACCTCGTAGTCTTCAAAAATGTCTTCGCCTCTTTCCAACATGCTCTTTGAAGGAAGTTATTATTGCTGAAAGCTCGAAAACTCGCATGTGCTGCTCAAAAACCTATGGGATCCAAATGTTCGAACGTGGGATTTTCTCGAAAAATGAACTTTGAAAACGGTTTAGGGCTTGTTAGAAAGAGCAAATCCTGTACTTTCACCCCATGAAAAAGTGCATCACAGAAATGAAAATGAAGTGAGTTATGGTCGCTGAAAGCCCAAAAACTCGCTTTTGCACGAAAAATGTTCGAACGGGACAATTTTTTGAAAAAGGGGACAATCACTAAACTTTTATACTATTTTGTTAGAGAAAATTTGAAGTTTCTGAAACTTTTTACAGATTTCCAAAATGTCGCATACGAAAGATTTTATGGGCCTTCAAAGTTGAAGGTGCGCCTTCTTAGAATTTTGGGTTTTCCACTTCTAACAGAAGTACTTTCCGGAGAGTTAGGCAATCCTTGTAGTTTTCTGGAAGCGCACCTCAGGCACAATCAAAATCTACCTCAACAAGTCAAAAAAGTACGTCCCAAGAAAGTTATTCCCCTCTAAAATTTTTTCTTCGCCGCGTCCCGTTCTTCCAGCGCCCGGGTGATACCTGCCGCGCTCCAAGGCTGACGCGACAACGCAGACGCTTTCTGGCGCAACGGATTCATGTCTAGCACTCCTTAATGACCAAAAAACATCGAGAGCTAGGGGGTCGCAAAAGTCCCGAAAATGTTCGAACGTGACGGTTGACCCTGCGCTGGAGTCTGCCTTGGAGCAAATTCACCCCTGAACACTACCCGTTTAGAGTGACATTGGGACGCTAAGGAATGAATCATTTATGTACGTAAGGATAGTGGTGTCGTGGTGCTGAAGGACAAGATATGATGATCAAGGCCTTCAAACACATTGACTACCGAAATTTCGAGAGAGGAAAAGAGAGTACTCAAAGAGGTGGACTAAAATGCAGAACTCTCGAAGCGCCATAATTTACGTCTTGATTCGATGTCTATACGAGAGAAAAACTCGACTGCTCTGCAGGACACGAACACTGCCTTGCGCTGAAAGCATGCTAGCATACAGACAGGATCGAATTGGTGTGCTATTTTGTTTGAAAATTGGGCGGAAAATGCAATGACGAGTAATCATGACGAGAAAAGCAAAAAGCTGTAGAGAAAATTCCTGAAATTGCTCTTGTGAGGCCGCCCGTGGTATGACATAGAGACACAGCGCTGCATGGAGGGGGAAAACGCAAGAGTAGTACGTGGTACGCGAGAGGGCGCAAGACCACGTATGCCGTGGTTGATAAGGATGGCAGCACAGCAACACACAAGCGCAAAGCCTTAACACCGTTGCCTCGCACTTTGGCTCGCGTGTCATGCCTCTTCCCTTGGGGACCCCTCTATCTCATTCCAGAAGGGGCTGGCTCTTGGGACCAAATCCCGACTCGTGGCCTTAAAGGGTAATCCTTCGCGGAAAATTCTCGACAATTCATCACTTTCTTGGCATGAATGTGTCAGTTGTGATAATTGGAAACAACACAAAATTTCACGCATCAAGATTCGGTTTCCGAATTGAAACAAACGTACAAAACCACACTCGCATGGACAATCGAAGGTAATTCGGGCGGAGCCAAAGGCGGGGCATGGAATAAGTCCGCACTGGGGCGGCTACGTATCAGGCGACGCAATGAAGAATCGGGTTAAAGCGCGCGATTTCGGAGAGTAGAGACAAATCGATCGATAGAATAGGATGGAGTAGAAGTGTAAGATGTGAATGCAATAAAGCAGAAGGCCAGAAAGAGCTTCTAGTGAATGCACTCCAAGAACCAAGTGGAAGCATCCCCGTCGCCAGCATTTGTGAAAGACGTCCGTGGGCAATTCGAACGCGTAGCAGCCCTTTCGTTTTTTCGAATTTTTCCAAAACCAAAACAAATGAAAAAAAACAATTTTTTGTTCTTTTCATTCTTTCTCGTGGATAATGAGTCTCAAGCCAGTGATTTATGGCTGAAATAGAATCATGAGATTTCTCCGCGACAAGGATTCCTTCATTATTTATTAACAATTTATTGGAGAATCAACACGCTCTTCATAGCTAAGAGTGGCTCACATGCTTCATTAGGCCGAATTGAATATATTGTCCAATAAGCAGCTCGTTCTGTCAACAAAATTTTCCCATGAATCCTTAATTTTGGATAATCAAGTTATATATCGTTCAAAGAAGAACTGTATGCTCTATAAGGTACCATGTTTCGCTTCTACATTCGTTGCAAGGTTTTTGAATTTTAGGCCCGCGAAGTCGGAGTTCAATCGAAAGAAAAATGGCCAAACTCGACATGCTGGTCCTAACTCACTTGAGTGAGAGAAATCTTTATATCATGTACCCTTCAATTACACACGACATTTTCTTAACATATACCGCTGTTAAAGTTGAAAGCTCTGCCGTATTTCCTTTTCGAATTCGATATTTCTGGTTGATCAGTAAGCCGTAGCGATTTTTAAAATAGAATATTTTTGTTCGAATAAAAACGACACTACTTGTGGGACAACCTGATAGAAGGGCAATAAAAAGCCAGCGAGACAATGCCTCCCTGATTAACGATGCGTTACGTCGCTCATTATTATTTTTCAGAATAACTTCGTATAGCATACATTATACATTATTTATGCTCGGACCGAAATCTGTTCTGCCAAGAGTGCTGAAATTCTCCTTTGTCCATAATTCCAGCTACTAGAAGGGGGAGCGGAGGCTAAAAAAGTCATTTCGTCCATTCACATCGCCAAACTTTTCGTCTCAGCGGGTGACGCTATAGATGAAATTTTATGGCTAAATATCTCCAGATAAATGCCCGTGAGCAGAAGCACTCTTCCCCTCACCGCCGCTGGAAAATGACGTCATCTGCAATGATCGTTGAGCTCGAAGAGGCCTACCGTAATCGCTGCAGCCTGAAGCTGCTACATAATCTTCTTAAAGGCATGCCCCAGGATCACATTGGTGTGGCTCTTGTACACAAATGCGAATGTATTGGGGGAAGTGGGCGTCAGTGAAGAAAAAAAAAAAGGAAAGAGAATCCGTCAAAAAACGCTTAGGTTAAGGGCTCCCTCACCTTCCTAATCGGCTGTGCTAAGGGAATGAGAGACTAAGCGCGGAGAGGAGAGTATGGGGCGAGAGAGCGCTACAGATGAGAGATCGCCAGACAACAGTCTGATAAGAGAAAAAAGTCTGCAGCTTGGCAGCTTACTTTGCAAGGCCCAAGCGCTCTTATCGGTTGGTTTCCGTGCACGAGAACGCCACATTTGTGATTGTCCTCTAGGGGTCTATACAATAACCGAAGAGAGAAGCGTTCACACGACCTTTGCCTGGGTTGTGCCTTCAACCTGTTTTTCGGTGGATAGCTTCCTAGACACAGCAGCTCTGAATAGACAGGACTCCACCACCGTTTCAGATAATGTCGTAATGACCCACGATCCGTCGGAGACCTCGTTGAGATCGAACCGCGCCCGATCACCTGTATCACCGTTTTTCCTGATGATCGTCGATTTTGCATCGAGCGGCGGACCCGCCAGCAACGTCACTCCTATTGCCCGCTGCCCGTATCACGTCAAAAGCGTAGATGGCAAAGACCAGTCGAGCACTGGCACCCCTTGCTTCGAGGAAGACGAAGTCCATCATCCCCCCTTCGCGTCTGCCGTTCATTCCTTTCGTTCAGAGCTTTCGTGAAGAAGTCTGACCATCGGGCCGGCGGTCGTCCAGGTGTTCGTTTGACGTCCCGAGGGATCCAGTCGGTAACCGCTCTGGTCCAACGGTCATCGCAAAATCGCATGACGTGTCCGGCCCACCTTATCTTCGATTCCTTGGCGAAAACGGCAGCGTCCCTGATCTTCGATCGTTGGCGTAGTTCGGAACTCCGGATTCCCCTCTGCACTTGCGTGTATAGGGTTACTCCTAGCATCGTCCTCTCGACAGCGCGTTGGATAACGCTGACCGCATGCTCGTCCTGCCTGCGCAGAGTCCAAGTCTCTGAGGCGTAGGTTAGGGCAGGAAGGCGTAATAACTTCGTATAATGTATGCTATACGAAGTTATCGGCATGGAAAACCTGTTACAAACAGTTTTTCAACAAAATTGCATGTCCCCCCCCGCCTCCCCCCCCAAAATTAAAAATAAACTTCCAAAGTTTTTTGTGGGTCCCTAATGTTCGAGTTCAGCAAAGAGTAACTATTTCGTTTGAATTTGGAGAGAGTGATGCATTTTCTCCCCCCCCCCCTTCCCGTACATGCACTCTGATTTTAATTTGTGAAGCATATGTTTATGGTTTGGACATCATCGGTGAAACAGTTCGTTGGGGGGGGCACTCCATTTTTTCTCCAATACTCAAGATAAGGATTAGAGGGCTCACGACACGTAATCGACTCATTTAAAGTAGACTTCTGATAAATATTGGTGTAATGGGTGAGAAACCCTGAAACGTTTTTCACATTTCCGCCTGCCATGACCCGTCCTGGGAAAAAAAAATAAAGGGAAAACGGTCCTGGACCAGGAGAAAGGACACCTCCGCAAAGGGCTAAGGGTGCAGGAGCTCCAGGGTGGATCACCTGTGCAGAAAAGTGGATGGGATGTGGGCAGGTAGTGTGGAATGTAGGACATCCACCGGTCCTTATCAAAAGTACGCTCGAAATGAGTCGTTCACTTATTATCTTATCCGTAGTGTTCGATAGCCCAAAGAACTGCTCTCTAGTACTACGGATAAGATAGCAATGGAGTGGCCCCCCCCCCCGAACTGGAGTTTCACCGTGTATAAATTGATGCGCCACTGCTCCGTCAGAGGGTGACTTCTGCCGCCATGTTGAATGACGAAAGGCGTACTCAGTGATCTTAAATGTGGCAGTTTTGTTTTTTTTTATTTCTTGTGATTTTTGCTTGTGTTGGATTTATCCCGTTAGATCTTTTATCCCTTTAATAGTTTTGCTCCCCGGCAAGCGTCGGTGCCCTGAAGGTTTTCTTCTAATCACAGACACTGCGTTGGAGTGAAACCTCCAACCAATTTGGAAATTAAGTTTCGTAGGGCTTCCTCTACCCATCTCTTCACCTGATTACTGCAGCCACATCGGATGGAATGGCTAAGAATGTTCAGGCGATGTTTATATGTTTAGCAGTTGAAGCTGTTGTCTACAAGCAGGGTCAACCCTGCGTTGCGCAAATTCCCAAAATTTTTACGACCCCCTTCCTTTTCGGGGGTATCGGTACGACCCCCCATATTAACTATCATGTCTTTCACATAATTTAATGCTCATCAATGCTCATCAATGATGGCAGTCACCAACATGGAGAAGTGGTGGACCGTGGTCAATCCGCGCGCTCTGTCTCGCTCAGAGGAGGAATCGAGGCAAATGAAGTTTTATTCATTAAATAGAAGGAATTTCCAAATTTTTGCGTAAACCAATACATCATTTTAATCGTAAAGATTTCTACTTTCAGAAACCACCAGGATTTTTTCGATCTCTCAACTTTCCTTACCTTATAATCTGAAAAACTAAACCTTGTAGCAATTACATTGCAATCCAAACCCCTCCATTCAGAAGGTTATATTTTCTTTCAGAAGCTGTTTCATGAAATCGGACACCAAAATTTTGAAAATATAAATAGTTTTCTTCCTGAGGAGTATTTGAAATGTTGTGGATGTTCAGTATTTCAAAAAATCGTCCCGTTGTTCCGTTTTCTGTGCACACGCGAGTTTTTGACATTCAAACATTCATAACTTTCTTCATAATCAACTTTTTGCAAATGTCTAAGGCTAATTAGAAACTAGAAGATTAGAGCTTTCGAACAAGCACCTGAAAATTTTCCAGCGATCATTTTTTCAAAAAATAGTCCCGTTGTTCCGTTCTTGGGTGGTTTGGGGTCCGATTTTTGAGAAGGCGCGAGTTTTCGACATTCAAACGTTAATAACTTTCTTCATACTCAACATTTTGCAGATGTCTAAGGCTAATTAGAAACTAGAGGATTAGAGCTTTCGAATAAGTGCTAAAACTTCTTGAAATAATCACTCGCTCAAAAAATAGTCCCGTTGTTCCGTCAATTCCACCTTGATTTTTTTCAAGCCTTTTTCCTGGACCGCGACTATGCAGTCTTTCAAAGGCCCATAACTTCCTTTGAAATTAATGTGATGAGAAGCGGTAAAGATTGTTGGAATCCACTCGAAGAGTACTTCATAACAACTGTGAAATTTCCTGAAATTCTTTCTTCTGCCTCAATTTTCCTACGGCGTCTCTAGAACTCAATTCAGCAAATTCGCTACACTTTGTTTCGCTTAGATTTTATTTGAAAGCATCAAAACTCTCTTCAGAAAGTTTGTCTGCTTACGGCCGCTGACAGAGGAGGCGTTTTTATGGAAAACGCCTGCTCGGGTATACGCCGTGCACCTATCTGTGGGCAGAGTTCGCACTCGCATTTTGAAGTCTTCTGTTTTCCTGAAGAAGGTGTTAGTATCCTGATTGAGTTGTATTGTGCTGTTATATGGCACTCTTGTTTCACTTTCCCATGAACTGCTCTACACTTTGTTCTCCTCGGGATTTCAGGAATGTTTCATCATCGAAGACAGACCATGTTTTTGCACTACACTGTAACAAAGTTTTTGGCTATTGTCTATTGTACTCTTGATCTATGCCGCGGAGCAAAAGCGCCGTCCGGATAGCGTCGCTTAAGGATAATAAGCTGATGGTGAGACTTATAGTGCTCTGCATGCTTTAATGCTCCCATGGAGCTCATGTCTGTGTGACTCTCCGACAGCGTGCAGAGCTCCTGGAGAACATTAGAGGCTGAAAGTGCACTCCCGGACACTGCACTTTTCAAGCCGTCTTGCAGCCCGTTTGTGGATACGACCCCCTCCCTTTTCGGTCGGCTGAATACGACCCCCTCGTTGTTCTTTGCGCAACGCAGGGTTGACCCTGGTGGAACTCCCCCATTACAGAAATTTTAAATGAATTAGGGGGGTGTTCTATGAGCTCGTGCGGTTTTTTTTAGGCGGATCTGTTTCGTTAATGTTAACACCTTTACCGCTTTATTTTGAGACAGGAAGACATATCGCCATATATACATATCAAAAGATACCGACACTCGCAAATCCAGCGATTATGTGGGTTGAATGGTTTGCAGAGAAAAAACACCTACATGTGCAAGGCAAATTTAGCGCTATCCATAATATTTTGAATTTCAAAAAATGTCCCACTGCCTCGCCTATCATCTGGTTGGGCGGAAGTGGTGTAGTGGCAAGTGGCACGCTTATCACGCGAGCGGTCCGGGATCAAATCCTGGGTCGTGAGTCGCCCGGGCCAACCAAGCCTTCCATCCCTCCGGGGTCGGTTAATTGGTACCAGACTTGTCTGGGAGGATAAAAACACTGACTTGTACATCGGCTGGCCCCCGCAAGTCATTGTATAGGCCACATCGCATTCAAACGCCACTACGAATGTACAAATGGAAGTAGAATGCGTGCCGCATCCCAAAAAGGGATTGATCAACGGCAAATGCTTTATCCTTTTTATCCTTTATATTTCTGTTATTTTGTTAGAACTAATAAAGCGCACTGATAACGAAGTTGGTTCAGAATCTCTGCTCTGTGATGTGCAACTAAGTCCAACAAGGTACTGTGCAAATGCGTTCTCAATGATTTCTCAATTTTTTCAATTCGCTCGAACGACGTTTCAACTCAATACTTCATTCAAAATCGTAAAGCATGTCTTCACTTTTCAAAGGCATACACTGAATTCGGCAAGGGCTTTTGATTCAGGGTAGTGAGCGCGCAGTAGTCATGGGACAGTGCGTCAAAGTAATCTGCTGACTTTATATCCCGAATTAATTATCTCCTTTTTTCCTCTATATTAGATCGATACATTTCCAAAGTTTTATTGGAACTGCCTTTGAAGAGAAGAAATCTGCCCCTGTTGAATTTCCAATTTGATCCTTGTAAATCTCCCAAGAACGAAAATCAGTACAGAAACACTGCACACACTACGTCATGCGTTAGCGCTTGCTAAGTCAATAATCTTACCATTATTTATATGAGCATTACTGCGCGTGTTATTTCCAAGAGTCAAAAAATACTATAAAAAACATCTTGTAAATATAACATGAAATAAATGCTGAATAAATGGAGAAAACGATCCTCCTCCGCGTCACTGCGTGGTCTTTGAGGGGTCAAAACAAGCAAGGCAAAAAAAAATTATGAAAGAGTAAAGTAGCTAGGCTACACCATATCCTCGAAACAAGCAAATAAACAGAATTACCAATGGCCGTTTGGTGACCTGCACCATACTGGGTGGATTTTCGTGGCGACCAAAGCCGCGGTTGGTCGACGGACTCTCACAGACTCGGCAACGCGGCGCCTTTAATGGCGTGATTGCGTTATTTAATAAAAACGGACTTGATCTCGACAATCAGATGAGCATACTAGCGGAAACCCACACAAGAGTATAACAAGAAGCTGATATGGAGTACGTGTGGACGAGAAAAAACAGAGGGGCAGAAATTTGCTTGTTCAAAGACTTATCCTCGCGATGTCATCATGAGCAACCATCGTTTAAGAACGAACTATGATTAGCATCAAAATGCGGACTATGTACATGAAAAAGCGGAGCTTTCTACAAATTCCGAGAACTATATCTCAAATGGTTTGAAAGACGGTGCGACTTCAAAAACCAAAATAGCTAGGCGAAATGTCATCGGTGAAAGGCAAAATGCAGAAGAGAGGGGTAGAGATCGCCAACGACTTCAGAACGGCCTCAAATCTCTACGATGTGATCCACGTGCCCAGAAAGCAATTCATGGTGCATACTTTGCGGCCTCGCTGTAAGAACAGATAAAAGGGCAAGATCCTAGAGATTGGTCAAAATTAGCAAGCCATGGAAACATCGGTCTTCTTCTCCTGCCGGTGCAATATTTACAAAATGGATGAGGTGAGTGGGAGGTCGTAAAACATATTGTATGAATGGAGATTGTAGAGGTGTGTTGAATATTGCCGGAAAAGTATCAAGCAATACGCACTAACACTACGCCTGCCACCATGCGGAACCGCTTGAATGTGAATCCCCGATGTAACCGTGGCGTAGTCCTCCTAGCTCATGAGTCAAAAAGCAACCTTCCGAATAGGCTTTCAGAGCTTAGTGTGGCGACTGGAATGGGTCACTACCGCACGCATGATCCCTGGATCAAATCCCAGGTCATACACAGCGCACGTGGCCTAAATTTGTGCAGATGATTAGCTGCTGCCGGGAGAATTAGTTACCATGCAAAAACGCATCAATATCTTAATTACAGAAGAGTCGTAGACGAAGGGTTAAACTTTCTACTTCACACTGCTTATACAATCAAAGGTTCGTAGTCTTTCAGAAAACTGTGAGTTTGAAGGCCATGGCGGAAACCCGGTAATGAAAGATTTCACAAGAAATTGCGTCGAGAGTACAGACTCCAAACACCTGTGAGGCTAAGCATGATAGCCATGACATAAATGAGAATTGAAAAGCAGAACTCGATCACCTTAAGAGGAAATGATAGCCATCGCGACACGTGAGTCGATGTTATGGACTTTTTGTGAGCAATTAGACGAATTGTTGCTGAATATTGCCGTCATAAAACAGTCTACTGGGAGTTTCAGATTGGTGAGAAGCGTTGCAGTCTGTTCTAGAGCTATCTAGAAAAACAGAAACTTCTGGAATTCCCATGAGGTTTGCTAGGCCTGAAAAAATACCCATACTCACTGAGGGTACGGTAGTTGTCTAAATTCGCAAAGGAATGGCAGCCGCCTATCGGATTCCCTTTCTCTGGACACCCAAATACTATTACCAAAATACCAAAAA
>MU869406.1:17462-44743 GCA_036418205.1 Ostertagia ostertagi | reverse complement strand
AAGACATGTGGAAGTTTCTGATATTTTGCTCATTACTATTTGTCGGTTGGAAAAAGGTTTTTTTAAAAGCGCAAGGATTCCGAGAAAGCATATACTTTCATGAGTCCCGTATACATGAATTTTCGGTTATGGTTCCAAATGTAGTAGAGAGTTCTCCATTCTAGATTCGCAGTGCTGATGCTCCTGTCGAAACTGCGAAATACTTAGGACATGGAAAATGTGACACCCAGAACAAAACGGCGGCCCTGGATCATCCGACGGGATGTGCGCAGGTAAGCTTTGACTGATTATTGTTGCGATTTCACGGACAAGTTCGAGACGACACTGTCAATCAAGACATTTCTAGAGCATCAAAGAGTTTTTAACGTTCTGGGGAAATATGCGAATCTAAGTTTTTGTTCGCGTGTATTAGTTGTTGCCGATCCACTTCCCGTTGCCTAATGTTAGGTTTTCAAAAAAGTTCTGAAAAACCTTTTTTTCATATCAAGGAGTATCATTTTTCTCTAGAAGGACCTTCATCTGTGATATAATATCTGTGATGGTCCATAAAATATTTACAACGAAAGGACTGCTTTTCTATACCTGGAGCTCTGAAATTTTGCGGCTACGGATCAGGAAGTGGGAGATCTCCCCGTGGCTCTGAGTTCTAACAATAAGGTCATTGGATTTTCTCGCGATGGCGTTTATTGGTGTGGTGAAATGGTGATCGGCTAGGTCTGACCAGAGTGGGGTAGGGTAGCGTTTCTCATCGATTTTGCCAATTTTCTGGCCAGACAGCTCTGCAACTTGTGAAAGAGGGTATATGTGAAAGCAAACACTCACACTCGGATTTTGGATCTTTATGATTGGCATCAGAATCCTGCTAACGTCCAATAGCGACACCCTGGAAAATTTTGTTGTGAGGAAGGCAAAGCAAGCAAATGCATACACTGTTCCTCGTCGCTTTGTCCTAGTCACGCATTTCGTGTAGTACCTGTCCTGAGACTACCGCACTCTAGCACAATTGCTACCATAGTGGGCAATGGTTTTCTGGCTGTGTCCAAGTGTCATCGATAATTTGCGAAGTCTAGCATCAGGCTTCGCACCCTGGGTAGCGGTGCCGAGATGAAGAAAAACCATGAGAACTCGAGAACTGGGACCTCTTTTCGAACTGATGCGATTTTCGTCGGTGCCGCCGATATCGCGGTACGCCCACCGACTAGCTAACCACGCCGATAGGGTAGTGCCGGGGCATTCCTTTGCCAAGAATTGCGTGTCGGTCCGAACCCCCAGGGGATCAGCTTCTCGTTAGAGGCAAGGCTTGGGATTTCTGGTGAAAAAAGCGTTTCCCTGAGAAAAGTGCAGCGGCACCTAACCGAGAAGTAATGCACAACTTCCGGATGATTCGACAAGGTCGAGGCGTTAAGGCCCTAGGATGCAGCATTAGCCTCGCCCAACACCATTGAGCCCGCCCACAAATCAGTGCTATTTCGCTTTGCTGCTACTGGAGAGAGGGTTTTATTTTCGGCCTTGTCGACGGTTTCTTCCCGTTTTTCCATTGCTGGCGTTACACTTCACATCTCCACTGTCACTTGCAAGCGCAATAATACATCAGTTTGATCCTGAATTTTGCCTTTAAGTTCAGAGGCCGAAGAAGGTGGGTTCCCCTCTTTTCGACCCCTGCATCTACGTGGAATCCTCCTTTCAATATTTGGTTCTCGGAAAAGTTTCAGACCATTCACAGCTGTATGTGGCGAAATCTCTGATATTGTTCCGAAAGTTTTGAAGCACTTGCAGAAAACGTATTTGAAGTCTGGTCAATGTGCTCTCCATATCATATCAGCCGTGGCACTTTGCAGCGATAATAGATGAAAAAATTGTTTTTATTGGAAATGCGTTCAATTACTCTTGCTTTGCAAACCTAGAAAGCCATTAATGTAAGCGATGCGTATAGGAGCTAGAAGCAATGGGGCTCCAGGCGCTCCTTACCACATGGCAAAAACTTGGCTGTTATGTCTCAAAACTAAAGCAAAACCACAAATCTGATCGGCTTGTTGAACTGTATGGAAATCTGAGGCTGATTGGAAAGAGACCTCGGTGCAGTGCCAAGTACTGACACAGCTTTCCCTGTGTCATCGAAGCCACATTTGCCGTTTCTCCATATCGCTTCGAAACGAGCGAAATCAGGACACTCGTAATGTTGCCCGAAAGGTGCAGTGATCTACATGAACATTTTGATTTTCGCTTGTTCCTCGTCTGACCTGGTAGTTTGGGTAGTTCTGACAAGGAGTAGTTTCTTTACGTTGCAACCACTACCTAAAATGTACCACTGGATCGCCTCAAAACAAGGAATTGCAACACCCGATTCAGTATTGCAACCTGGAAGCAACTTTCAGATGGTGAAGCTGCAAAGGATGTTTTGGTTACGACAGTTGCAGATCCTACCCAACGAGCACCACTGCTGCTGATAAAGCAATAATCAGGTCTAATGAATGGAGTGAAGAGACTATCGCGAACATGTGGAAAAACAATACAACTAGTTGGTGTCTCGATCTAACGGCCAAGTACATCACATGCGAACGTTGACAATCAAATAGAAAAATAATTGAAAAAAGTCTAAAATGGCTCCAGACTTTCGCCCGGACTCCACTTTCTCTGGAACTTCTTGACTTTAAAGGACGTCTCAGTGATGCTTATGCATTTTCGTATGTATTCTGGCCGTCTTATCCTGCAAACTGCTCACACCAATTGAGTTTTGAAACTTTTAGAACCACATGGCGAACATTTATGATCGGCCGTTGTGCGACGCCTGGCTTAAGCTGTTTCCCCATTCATTCCATAGTTGCTGCTGCGTCTACGAAAATTCTTCAGCCATTGCTCACACGAGAAGCGGCATCTCTTGAAGAGAACAACTTTTTCATGATAACGATAAGAACAGTAACGAAAGGAGGATTCTCGAACGACCGATAACCTCCTTGGCGGCTTTTCACCTATTTCCTCAACCATATCATTCTCAGAATGCGCTTTGCGAACCCCTAACTGGACTTTTTGCTGAAGTTCGGAGATTATTGATCTCTACTTGATCAAAACTCCTTTCCGTTTGCTTGCATAAGATGTTTCTTTACTAAAAGTGGGGTCGTCACTCGAAAATAGTGGCTTCAGCGAAAACGACAAAATTATTCAACAAAAACATGTTTAAATAATAACCCCGGAGCGTGGTCACCATCCCACAAGAATGCTTCCCATTTGCTTTTCTCTCGGTGATTCCACGGATAAAAAAGTCACGATTCTCGGAGACGATCCACGCTCTAACACTGGCCACCAACGCATCCAGCTCATCCTAAAATTTGTTCGTTTGCCAGTTTTTCAACGTCTGATTGAATTGCTAGTCTGTAGGAGCTCCGCTCGGTAGATGTGGCGTTTTAAACTTCTTTCCGGACCGCGCACTTTTTGCGCTCACGGCCGCATGCTGCGCGGCAAGCATAAATATCATATATTTAATCTGTATTCCCACTAAAGCCATTATTTTGTCTCGTTTATGTCTTTGTCATGTCTCGAAGAATATATAAGATTAATTTGACAGAAAACTGTTTTGCAAAAAAAGGGAAAGGGCCATAAAAAGGGAGGAAGGGACGAAAATTGTTCAAAATAAGTTGGTATGGAGAAAAAGGGAGTAGAACGTGCCCAAAACGATTGGATCCATAAGAATCAGATACGACGAGCAGGATATTTCACAAATTCTTCGTTTTTAAGTGTTTTCAAGCGAACTACAACTGTTTTCTTTGAGCCCAAAGTGGAAGTCCATTTACTCTTTGGTTATTTTAGAACCTAGATTAAACCTAAAGTCTAGGTTTTTTCATACATATGGCATGAGTCTGTTACATAGGTATGTAACAACATAAAATATTTTATCGAAAAACCAAACTCTTGGAAAAATCAGCTCTTGAAGTTCCTGACACACCATGTGTGTCAGGCGGTCCGGAAAGGGTTAAACTTCTGAACGATCCTTCGTCTTGGGTTTTGCTAATTGCTCCCTCGCTGAGAAGTTTGATGAGATCGCGGAATGGCCCCGCCGCCTTCTAACATTTATAGAAGTAGTAAGCATGTGTGGTGAAGATGAGGACAATTTCCGATAAGCATTTCTGTTAATGGAAGAAAGAAGAATATTCTCATGAAAAAAAAAACAGAAACTCAAACGCCAATCTTCTCGAGAAAAGAACGCGCGAAAAAAGCCGCAATAATTATGCATCAACCTAATAGACGTCTGCTTCATTTTAGGCTCTCATTGTTACAATCCTCTCATTGTCTCGATTCCTTCATGTTCCAGGTCATTACGATGGTCGTGCTGAAGCTTTTCACTAAGCTTTCACCTGTCATCGAAGATATTCGTGGTGTTAGTTTTTTGAGACTGGCTGTTAGATGGCAAAGCCTGAGTCTAGATGTTCCAGATAGGAGTACAGTGCGGACGACTGGCCCTGATTTCGGATGTTGGCTACTCAGTCACATCTGAGGCGATCACTAGAATGTTTCGTTCCAAAGCAAAGAAAAAAGGTGATGTTTTCTCTTGGAGGGAGTCGTCCATGGAAGTCACTTCTTCTCTCACTTTCTTCTCCAGTTCCTTGAATCGGTATTGATCCTCACTTCTTGAGACAGCAAAAAGCGAAAAGTTGCAAAACAGTGGTTCTAAATCCACTTGTGGTGGATCCATGGATGACGTCTTCAAATTTTCTCTTTATTGGCTGCAATCTGGTAAAGGTTATTCTCGCTAATGTACGCTTTCTTTTTAAGAGGAGCCAGAGCAAGTTCCCTCTTCTCGGCCAGAAGAGGTACGTCTACTGTGGCTTGTTACCTTCAAAATTTTTGCATTAATTAGTAGTACGTCACAATACCTACAATCTCTTTACAGCATCAGCTTCCGCTTGCGCACAGCGCTCACCCACCGACATTTTTTGGAGAGAGCAGCAGTACGAAAATTCTGCAGGAGCTCCTCAAGTATCTTCGCAATGGTGAGTATTCATCCAGCACTGCGTTCCACAACGTAATCCGTTTTTTGCTAAGCGCTGTAGCGGGTAAATTATCAGGTTGTTCGGAAAGTAACGCGAGTTTTGACCTCTATTTTCAAAGAGGCACATTTTGCGAATTTCAGCATATTTAGTACGAGGAAACCTATTGAGAACTACAGATTTTTCTTACTATGACATAAGCAAAAATGAGCGCATTTGGAAGCGGTGATATTGTCGAACATCATTTCCACATCAGTTTGAATTTAAAAGCATTTCTTACTTGAGAAGTTGCCGAAACGCTTTGAAAAAGGGTAGGTGGGCAAGAGATTCCTTGTGAAATCTTAAGGGACCTGTGGCTGAGGGCCATAGTGAAGGAGGGTTTCAATTCTCTTGGTTGACGAAGTTGGTGTTTCTAGAGCATCTCATCGGTATGCTGGAGAGACATTGGTGTTGTGTCAAATTCACCTGGTTCCCAAGAGGTGTGGTGCATCAGTCCCATGGAGCCGTCGAATGTTCAACTCACCTTTGATCTTCTTTCATGATCATATACACCTTTCAATCGATTCTGCAACTTCGAGGTCGGATGCATGGCCTATACCTCAGACAAATCGGATGATGACGATTGCCCCTTTTCCTTATTGCTTATGTTGGAAGAATGTATTCTAGACACATTTCGAGCGTTGCCAACGAATTACACTTGCAATGGTGAGCGCCCGAGACAATCACCCTCGAAAGATCCTCGACGCAAATATCTCTTCAACTAGTCAATGTAGAAAGAAGATAAACATATTGTTAGGAAGCCGCAAATCTTCCGCTTTTCAAAACTGTTCTTCGGTTGTGCTTAAATCTTAAAATTAGCGGAGATATTGCCTTTTAAGTGGCAAAAACTCGCATGAAACTTGCAGCATCCTCGACGCCCTCTCGGCGGATTTTGAGAGAACCAAATCTCTTTGAGATTCTAGCAGCCTCTCCCGAGCGGTCCTACCCAACGCTGCCGTATTGGGGGCTCCCTCAGGTTCAGGGGAATGAGGCCCATCCATATTGCTGTTTTCGGCATATTGAAGGCACACGAGTAGCTTGCCAGGCTCTGTCGTGCGGGCTAGGATAGACCTCAGGCAGGTAGTTATCGGTCGACGAAATCCTCGACAGGAGGGGTCGTATTTGTCCGAGTGGATCATGTGGGGCCGTGCACATTGGGGTCACGTAACCGTCCCGATAGGGACGAGACGGGTGTAGCGTTTATATGTATCTTGTCTTTTCCAAAATATTACTCAAATACGACTAGGTGATGCTAGGTTCGTTTTGCCTGATTCGTTGAGTTATTAGATCAGTCGCTTGCAATCTCATTTCCTAGAATACATAGGGAATTTTGAAACCGGTCGTTTCAACCTCGGTACGATCTACAACAGTTAAGTGCATAGCGCGAATGGCCCCCCCCCCCGCCCCACACCAGCTCATGCGCGCTCCGACCACCACTTGTATTTAAACTTTCCTAGTTGGCTACTTCTTTTCCACTTTTTCCCAGTCTTACGCGGTCTCGGTTATGAAGCTTAACGGCAATCCCATGTCCAATTCCACCCACGCACCCCCACTTCCCACTTGGCAATTGGCTTTCCTTATTCATCAGCCTCTATACGCTGTTACCCCAGTTTCTGGGCTCGCCTGAAAAGAAATTATACGAATTTGCAGGAAGCCGCACCTACACACACTCCGCCCATCGTGTGCGCGTCCTGCTGACCACCGGTAGTGCCGTCTTAAAACCGATTTATGAGATTTGTCGTAAGCAACGCTAATTCAGAGCACTCCCTGACCTCCACTGGTTGATCTCCCTAATTCGACATTCACACTCGGTGCACCCATTTTTTTCGGGTTTACGAGCAATTCTGGAGTCGAATTCGCAATTTTTACCGCAAACTTTACCTACTCATGCCCTACCTACCAAGGACGGAGCTCCGCTCGGTTGTTTTCCACTTCTTGCCATGTCTTATCCACCCCAAATGAGGTGGAAGTTTCCAGACATGTTTCCAGATAATGTGTTTTGCCTGCCACGCTTATTATGTACCGCTGCTTCCTTTTACTGCTCCTGTATACTCCAGAGTTTGCTTCACAGTTTATTTGACGGGCGATGAGTAGATCACGCATCAAGAGTAGAGAAAGAGACGAACGAAAAACCCGCACCCGGTCGGTGTGTTTAGCTGCTGTTTTCTTCTCTATTCTAAAAACAACTACTGTAAACACAACATCATTTCTACAAAAACCTATGCAATCAATGGTTCTGCTTTCTACACCTAAGTTGGCCCCGCCTCTCCAAGCGAATCTTCAGGTAGTGCCGAATTCGTTATAGACCAGCACTCAACCAGACAAACATTCTAGGAGACGAAGCCGGTCATAGTGAATATGATACTTTGTATTGCAGTGGAGAGAATTTAGAAAGGGCCGGAAGTGCTGGCGGATGATTCCTCTTTTATTAAATCTCTAAGACTCTTCGACATTGTAACGGCTTTGATCTCCTGTTGAATGGGCGAAAACGATTTTCTATAATGACTTGTATTTATTTGTTTTTATATCTGTAACAATAGTCGTAAATAATAAACAAATAAATAATCTTGTACGCACCAGTCCCGTATGTGGCGAGAAAGATCCCAATGTTAGTATCTCTGTTTACTTTGTGTTTTAGTCACTTATCTCCTACATGAGCACGTCCTTCCCTTGCCCGGCTTTCATTGACTGCTTAATTTTCTCTAGGTTCTCTTTTAGAGAACTTCAGGTAAGAGATGATTAACTGGTTTTGACCATTATTTTTGCAGAACCAGAGGAAGATGCTGTTGGCGTGGTTACTGATTTTTTGTACTATCTGCTACGGGACGGGTGCCTCAAAACTCTCGTCACAACGTGTCTCACGTTACTGGGACAATTGTACTCGAACGATGTGAGCTGACGAAATCGTTTACATTTGTTAAGCATATTGTATTTCAAATTTGCAGAACGGTTCAATTGACCATGGTTGGTTGTTTGCACTCAACTTCATATTCGATTCTCTTGATGAGAGATGTCACTCACTGTACGGTGCTCCTATGATACGTCCAGCAATTGACAGAGGTCTGAAACATGAGGATAAGAAAGAACAGTGATGTTTCCTGGAGACTACCACAGATAAAGGAGCTGTGCCACAGAACACTCAGAAGTGTTCATCACCCACTGGGCTGCCCTGCAGCTCTACCTCTGCTGCCGAGAAGGAAATGGTGTCACATCTTGTCAAAGCATGGGTTCTCATTTCACTTTCTTGAATACCTTCAGATATCTTTCAAGTATTTTTTATCCCTTTTTGGATTGTCAATTACGAGTATAATATTTCAATTTTTATCCCTTCTTGGATTGTCAATTACGAGTATAAATATTTCTCATTATTGTTGAGAGCGACACTCTGCATTTCATAAAATCAGAAAAATTTGTTGGCAATCTGTGGTTGTCGCAAGTGCACACTTTTTGGCACACATGATGATGATCCCAAAATAGTCGGTGTCCATACTTGTATTCTGATATACATGATGCTGTTTCACCACACAGGGCACCTAGAGGCAGGTCGCCCAGGATTCAGGGAACATTGATGCGGGTGGACTTAGTGTGTCAAAAATCGCAGGGTACATTTAAAATCACTGGAAGGAAAAATGCCTGTATTCGCGTTACATCGAATTCATCAACAGAACTGATTCTGTCGTTATTTGCGTCACTCCCCTACTTTCTGGGTTTTCTTTCTCTTTTCCATCGTCCTAACCCCACAAATTTGAGTAGAAACTCGAGCCATATGCGCAGTGGTTTGTCATTTTCATCAATTTTGATAATTGAAGACGATATATAGCTTGTTTTCATCACCCTATACAGTCCATTCGAGTCATAACACATCCAGGATGTTTCGACTCACCGCTCTCGAGGTATGAAGTGGTCCCATAAGTAGTTCGCGTCTCCTCAAACATGAAACCTTCTGAATTCAAAGGTTTCTAGACCATGCCATATACCATTCGAAAGAATTCATTAAAAAAAGGATAAAGGATAAAGCATTTGCCGTTGATCAATCCCTTTTTGGGATGCGGCACGCATTCTACTTCCATTTGTACATTCGCAGTGGCGTTTGAATGCGATGTGGCCTATACAATGACTTGCGGGGGCCAGCCGATGTTCAAGTCAGTGTTTTTATCCTCCCAGACAAGTCTGGTACCAATTAACCGACCCCGGAGGGATGGAAGGCTTGGTTGGCCGGGCGACTCACGACCCAGGATTTGATCCCCGGACCGCTCGCGTAATAAGCGCGTCGAGGAAATCCTCGACAGGGGGGTCGTACCTGTCGGGCTGGGGTCATGGGGGGTCGTACTCTTGGGGGTCAGTAACAGCAGTGGTATCGTGGTGCAGATAGGTAAGAGGGTATAGCGCAGCAGAAAATGAAAATATCTGAAAAAAACATGATATTAAATTTTCTTTGCAGGTTCAGTCGCTCCATTCCTCCACCTTCATGAGAAGGGCGTATTTGAAGGCAGTACAAAGAATGAAAGTGCATCCCCGCAAAGAAGAGTGCCACATGTGCGCACGCGCTGCAAAAGGCACCTCCTCTCTACGGCTCGCCTCGCTTCTCCTTCGACACTCGCCAATGGAGCACGGTTGTTAGCCGGACCTGTCGCAAAACGACTCCGTGAAGGAAAACCACCTGGGCAGGGAAGTGTCTTTAGGCTTTGTAAGAGTTACGAACGTACTACTATACTATACTACTAGGATACTTACTACATACATTTTCCTTCAGAAGGTCACACCAATGAAACCCGTGCACATCGATTCTGCAACTGGAGCAACACGTCCTCGTTACATACTCGACGCAGATATCTTCTCAACTAGGAAATGTAGAAGAAAGCTAAGAAGACCATCAGAAAGCGCAAACCTTCCGCTTTCCAAAACTATCTTCCCTTTTTCAGGACCTTACGACATTAGAGAGATATTGCTTTTGAAGTGGCAAAAACTAGCATGAAAATTTCAGCGTCCTCGACGTTTACTCGACGAAATTTGAGAGACCCTATCTTTCTGCATGGAAGGCTTCAGAGCAAATTTCAATACTTCTTGGAAACGCGAAATCCAGCTCTATCTAACCCTACCTCAAACTGCTTCAAAGGTTATGAAATGGAGGAATGCAACCTTTTCATCGAGGGTGTAGATTTCGACGGTTTTTTTTCGGGATTTCAGCAAATCTGACCCAGTGACAATCGCGCCGCAGCTGCCGTTGAATCGGCCGTTGATTGATACACTCGGCTGTTTCGATATACTCAAGCAGGAATTAAGATTAAATCGCAACCCCGTGCCTTCAGGATTTCTGTGCATTTCTGAACGAACCTGACTTTGAGGTCACACAAAGTTAATGCCTCTTTCCTCGAGTCGATATTTCAGTAAATACACAAAAGTGTGCAGCGATGAAAGACAGTGCATAGATGACAAGATGAGGCGTCCATAACATTATTTTGCAGGATTTTTTTTGATTAATTAATTGAATTAATTTGCTCTGTTTTAGGGGGTCGTGCCAGGATCTCGATTTCGGGGGGGGGTCGTACTTCTGCGACCACGTACTCGACACGATTTTCACCCTGCAGAACCCTCGCGTGGTGAGCGCGCCACTTGTCACTACACCACTTCCGCCCAGTCTACAAAAACAAAGAGATTTGCATAGTCTACACAAAAATCATTCATTAGTTTTCACAACCATTGCAGGGTTTTTGAACTTTGGGCTTGCGAAGTCCAGTCGGCGAAAAATAGCGGGACCGATAAGTAGCCCTAATATCATGCTTCCCTCGGGGAATCAGTCAGTGATTGGCCATCAGCTTACCAGGAAAGGTCATTTGGTCAACCCGGCCAATTGAAATGAGATGTATATGTGTATACGCGCCTTGGGACGCTGAGCTCAAATATGTGTTCCTTATCTGCTGAACTCTTCTCTGAAAGGAATTATGAAGCAGAAAAGCGCAGGGGCTGTGGTCGAGGCTCACGAAAAAGAGGTCAGGGGATCAACTCCCTGGCGAGTTTGTTCTTTTGCCGTTTGCAGTAAGATAGCTAGGAAGATTCTAACATCGCTAGTTGAACATGCTTGCGTATAGTTAAAAGTGCCAAAGAGTTTAAAGGGCAATTAATAACGAACTGGGCGCACGATCTTCCCTAGTTTGGGCGCTTGTAGCGCAGGCGCCAGGCATTTTTGCCCTCGAAACAAGTATGATGATATTCGTAATCAGGGAGTCAGACTCTCCCTTTGAGCAAACTTCTAGCGAATTCTGAAATTTTGACCTAACCTCGAAAATTTGGGCAGTCACTTACTCACCGATCCACCAATCCATTACAAAAGGCTGGCACTTGGGTAGAATAAATTTTTTAAAAACTTTTCATAATAGACAAAAATTGTGTCTGGCTTGCCCGTCTGCATCATCCAAAGATCTACAAACCATTATTTCCTAATACAACACCTTCTCTCCCCTTTCCCCCGTCGTCCATGATTGGTCAACCCAAAAAAGTGGAGTTTGAGGAGTGGTAATCCCATCACTGCCCCGCTTTTTCTCAATTAGTTCATACCTCAGATTTGGCGAAAAACTCGTTTTAGGGGTAGTTTGATCCCCAAACGATATTGTACCTACATACTTCCACGGAAGAAGCGTGGCACCTGCAGTACGGATCCTGACACTCAGGGCAAGAGCTTCCCTAAACTTAGGAGGCTCTGCTTGCAAACTCTTCGTGGATGTAGTGTTGGGCGACCGTTGGTAAAATATCGGATTCAAAAAGGCTTTTTCGCCATGTTGGAAAAAAAGCAAAACACCAACCCCTGAGAGGGGTGGAACATACTGCCCCTTGCATTAGAAGCAAGACCACTGCCAACTGCGTTACCGAAGCCTCTAACACCATCCCTCGTTTCACCTTCGATACTTTAGATGCACGAATAACATGTGATTGCAGGCAAGACACTGAAAATCAAGGGCGGCAACAAAAACCTCCGTAACTCTTTCACAGAAGAGTTCAGCAGATAATGAAAGCAGATTTGAGTTCAGCGTCTCATGTGGCGTACAGAAATGTGCACCTCATTTCATTTAGCCAGGTTTGCCTAATGACCTTTCCTGGCTTAGTCACAACCATTTCTAAACATTTCACTATTGGGCTTCTTAACAAGTCGAAAAAATTTTAACAGCCGAGACATTGAAAAATCAGTGGAATGTTAAATACAAGTCGCGACCAAGTTGTATGTATGCCTCTGTACGCCTGGTTGATTTTCTCATCTTCAAGGGGAAATTTTTTTCAAAGAAATGCGGTCACTTTCGTGGACAAAGCACCTTACTCCTAAACCTAAAATTCGAACTAATTCCCAACAAACATAAAAACAAAACAAATGAGCGAATAGAGCAGAAGAAGTGCTCACAAAAGGAACACCACTTGATATGAAACAATGGCGTTTACGAGGAACAATTTCAATTTGAAAATTGCTATGGCTTATCGGTCAGCCAATTCGAAAAGAAACACGGCAAAGCTTTTTCGGCAACCTAAGAGTGGAATGTTTAGAAGAGGTCATGGTAAGTAGAGGGTACATCATTGATTGATTTCTCCCCAGGGAAAATAAAGTTAGAGCTAGTTGTCGGTTTGGTCAATTTTTGTCGGCTGGACCTCCCATTTCGCAGGCCTAAAATTTGAAAACCCTGAACAGAGGTGGAAGAGAAACAAAGCATCTTGTAGAGCAGACAATTCTCTTTCAATGTGAATTGCCGTTGCCGAAGTGTAAAAATTCGTGGTTTAGCTGCTTGAAAAAACGGCACTACTTATGGAACAACAAAATATTTTCATGAATATCCAACAACCGACCGGAGGTAAGGGTAAGAGCATACATTCACACAGTTTTCCCTATCATACCACCTCTCGAGGCTCTGTACCCTTCAGCCTGCGCGTTCACCTCCTCCCGTACCACGCTCATACCTCCACGGAGCTCAGACATATATTCGTAAGTCAACTCGGCTCAGTTTCATACCTGGTTCTGGATAACGAGTAGAGGGAATCACATCGACTCCATACAGTACGATAGTAAGAAGAATAGGTTTTCGCCCGTTACGAAGGGTGTGACAGTGCAAGTATAAACCACGTCTGGCAGAATGGTGGGGCCTAAACATCTTGAATGTGATCTTCTTTTGTGAACCCCTGTACGTGGGAGAGCGAAATAAAAGTCACTCCTCCCCACATTCGAAACAAAATTAATTATATTTTGCAAGGTTCAAACCAAATGATCCCATTTGCAAACTGAAGAGAACAGTGCAATCTGTCAAAAAAAAACTTCGTGGTGATCTTTTATCCCGACGACATCAGAAGATTTCCCTTGGGAGCACGGTGCACGCTATGATGAAAAGGAAGTCGACAACGGATCATAGATCATCGTTATCTTACTCGCTGGTCATCACGTTTTGCATAGCCAGAGCTACTTTCTCTAGCAAGCTATCCCTAGTTAACAGATTGAAGAAGTTATGTAGAGGCCTCAGGCTGGAGCGATTACGGTAAGCTTCGTTAAGCTCGACAGAGGACGGATGACGTCATATCCTAGAGAAGATAAAGGCAGCGAAGGTGAGCTGATTATGCTCATGGCGGAAACATTCAAGGAATCATTGGCGCATCAACTTTATCTCATACGGCGTCACTTTCATACTCTCTACGAAAAATAAACGAAGTGCGTCAGTGAAGTGACTCTTTTTTGTCTCTTACCCCAACACGACCCTTCGTTAGCCCGATTCCCCTTCCCGCAACTCCATTTTCTCCGGAACAGTATCCCTTCGTCCTGTTACGTACAATTCCAACACTTTGTAGAGTTCCTCTATGATCTCACTGATAAATTCCATGCCTTGATATAGGTCAAGTTGCTTTGACCAGACCATCACTCCTTTCATGGATCCACTTTTACAAAGAAAGTGGGCAGTCGTCTTTGCTGCTGTGTCCTTCATGGCATAATCTCCCGCCATTTTGAAAAATCCAGACCATCAAACCACACCTATTCGTTCCATTTAGGGTCCAATAAACATCAGCACGAACACATTTGAATGATTCCGCGGTGGCGATGAATGGCTGCTCAGCACAACTCCGGGTCGCCTACTGTTTATGCAACCTTTCACCCATACCATAAGATTTCTCTCCATTGTTTACCAAAGGTTCCAATAGCCGCACATTTTGCGCTTCCGACTAAACTGCCTTCCTCTTTTCAACCCTCGACATAACAAGGATGGCAGAGCCTTTCGAGTATAAATTTCGATTCTCCATCTTCTGAAACGGAATATGTCACACTCAACTTCTTATTTAGTCCGAGCGATCTTTCTTCTTCGTCTAGCCTATCCTCCTTCAAATTTTGTATCACAGGACCGTAGTCTTTGTCACAGAGCAGAATAATAAGCGGCCTCCACACAGCACGCGTTGGCACAAATGTACGATAAAGACCAGGCTAGGGCATCACGCTAGAGACGAAAGGTGCGGAACATGGTGAGGTCCGCGTTCCGTGACGGTCCGACTTACGCACTCTGCCTCGCGCCTCCGTTGAAGGAACTCGTTAACCGAAAAGGCTCTGATTCAACTTTCTGAGGTTCTCTGCAAGCCTCGCGCATGCACTCTAATTACATCATCCTGCTTTCCTTCCTTCCATCAAAAGGCTTAAGCCCACGTCAGACTTTGTGAATCGAGCGCTTCGCTAGCGTCCGAGGTCGCGTTGCGGACCAGCCAATCGAGCGATTTTCTGGACGCTAGCGAATCGCTCGATTCGCTAACTCTGACATCGGCCTTAGTATCAGAGAAGCACAAAGTATGTGCTATTATGTCTGGACTCGCTCACGTTGGATGACCACTGCCCCGCAACCAGGACGGCTACTAAAGGTTTGTTTTCAGATGTGGAAACCTGGAACTTCGTCTTCTGGTTACAGAGAACATAGTAACTCATGTCGCTCGAATAGGAGTGCTTGGCTACTATCTGGATTGTGGTCATATCCCAAAAAGTCTAAGGAATAAATACTAAGATAGAATGACAAGGGACGACATGGATTAGATATGCTGCTGTTCTCCATATCCGAAAACCTATGTGTCTTCACAGCATCTGATATCAACAACCGAAATTTTTACATCTACCAGAAAAAAGACAGCTTCCTGTGGTCATCTTGCTTCACTTCACGAATCAAAAAACGTTCAGCCATACGCACGGGAAGCTGTGAGCAGCACGGTACACAAGGAGCCAAGGAGCAGCCAAAAACCTTCTAACTAAAAAAAGAGAGTAATTTGGTAATTGACAAATTCCTCATTCATATTTGGACATTTGTTCCCGGCAATACTCCAGTGATTGCCTCGCCAGGCGTGCTCCGATAAAATACAAGTTATGGGAGGAAAAGAGATGTGCTATGCCGGCAGGCAATACCATGGAGAAGTCTGCTTTAGCGCTTGAATTCTGACACGGAAGTAGTAAAGACTGCCTCAAAACAACTTCCAAATGCTCTGCAAACAAGTGCGGGAAGTAAGGGGACTGTGTCGCTGAAAAGAAACAAATTTGAAGGATCCTTTCCTTCCCCTACCCTGGGGATGAAGGAATGCGGCCCCTGATCTCCCAGGCACATCAGCGAATCTTGAATTTCCTACCCGTAGCTTCCTTCCACCCGCAAGTTTATACGCTCTAATGCCAACACGGATTACTATAACCCGGCCCTTCAAAAAGGTAAATGTGTATTCCTCGTCTGCGCTCTCTTGCTTAAATAGCGGTTCACGTCCACAGTGACCTCGCACGCTCAACCTTTTGTCAGAATAACAAGTGGTTCATCCACCCTTCACCCTCTGAATTGTCTTCAATCCTCCTGGCTCACTTATCTCTTGTTTGAAACCGTTAGAAGCTGCGGTCGGCGCTATTTTCTAACCGTCTGCGCTCCAGCCTTTCTCGAGAGAGAACATGGAGGAAAGTCCAAGACGACTAGCTAATTTATTTAGCTGTTGGCGATACTTTAAAGCTGTTTCCTGTCCGATTCTTGAATGTGCGCACTGGCCTCACAGGTACGCAAAGCAGCAAAACAGAGAACCCAAGGTACGGGTGAAAAATGTGTTATATCGATTGCGATGGACATCAAATACAATGAACTTTAGCTGTCTGCGCTCACACCGCCAGCAGAGACGCGGGGAAAACTATCTAGATGACCCCAGTCGCTGTGAAGTGCGTCAATGAAGGTGCTTGGGTCGCACTTGTGCGCATTCTCGGGGTCGGTTTACACACTTGCTTATCGATCGCGTGCGAGATTGTATTTTTATTTTTCGATCTGTTCCGTCATCGATGGAACTGGTTTCACGGAACAAATTTCTTTGTTGTTGCTACCTTAGCAGTAATTGGCAATGTAACCTGTGGATGGTCGTGACAGGGCGAGCGCTGTGATTTAAGAATAAGTCCGTAACCTGTTCAAAGATATCGCCAGACTAGGCATTGAGGCTTACACATTATCAGACGTCTGCTTTCCTATTATGTTTCCACATGTTACTCGTAAGGATTTTGTAGTGACCATTTCGCTGAGTAATAGCTTATCATAAGTGTGACGGCGGAAGTTTTCACTCAGCGAACGCCCTTTTTAGAGCGATGAATTGTGAGTTGGTCAGATGATCGAGCATCACAGTAGCCCTCACATCTCTCGCGTCACCTGTTCTGATGATCATTACGTCATTCACGCTCACAAAATGTGCAAGTTGTTGTTGTGTCGCTTATGAATTTATTGGTGAACTGTTCCTCAAGCAAACTTCTTTCGTTTCCTTTTTTAATAATTTCGTTTGTAGTATTTGTAGAATACTGCTGCCCATCTTCCACTCGACTCTCCGATGAACCCAAATTGCTCGAACATATTGACGAACTAGTTTCTTTTTTCACGAACATTCAATCATAGGATATTGAAGTCGCATTTGATACTCCTATCGGTTACGGAGGTAGTTCTCTTAATCTTGGCAGTTTCGGCAGTTGTTTTAATTCTACTTTTCTTAACGTGGAATAGATGTAGCAATTTTTGTATGTATGTTAGCTCAATAAGGTTATTTTTAAGTGTTGTGTGTCTCAAGAATGTTTCGTAGTATATTTTTTTCACTGAAGTTATCTGAATTTGTATTCAAGGTGCCCATGTCGTCTGTGGCTGTAGTGAATGGTCAGCCTCGGGATCCGTCATCAGCTACCTCAAAAGAAAACAGCCAGACCCCCGGTCCACCGCCTCCCATAACTCCGCAAAGCCAAACAGGTTGGTTTTCCGATTACTGTGTTGTGGAACTCCCCATTTTCATCAATTTCCACAATATCAAAACATAGGACCAACAGTGAGTATCGCGCAGACGTCTCAAGCACAAACTAGCAATCCTTCGGCGCCTCAAGCCAATTCAATTTCTCATAGAGATACCAGAAGGAGTGAAATATACCGGTAATGATATTCTATTTTTTTATATAACTTTATCTACGATCGAGGTTTCCCTTCATCCATTTTATGAGTTCAATTTTTTGTTTCTAAGCGTGGTTTTCAAGATTGGTTATTTTTTGTGGGTTATAATCTACGAAACCTTTGATAATCTTTATGTTTTTTTAATATTTTGACAATTTTAAATTATTTATAATCATTCACCTTACTTCATGCAGTTTACCTGGTTAACTCTTTCTGTTTAGTCATGTCATCGGACCTCCTGGGTTTTCATTTACTTTTTAATTTGGTATTAATTCACAAGTTGGTTTTAGCCTTTTGAGCCCTGTTTTGCAGATACTCAGGTCCAAAGCCTCTTTTCGCTGCCGCTTGGGCAAATAAGAACGATAGAAGGTTTCGCTTGGCCGTGGGTAGTATTGTAGAGCGTGAGCAAGGAAATAATGTAGGTGTTTTTGTTTTGCTTGGTGAACAAGCAATTTGAAATTGACAAATTTTGACACGACATCTGGCTCTTTATTACAAATTTTTTTAGGTTACACTTATTGAATTAGACGAAGCTCTGGGTTCATTGGTTGAAAGGGGCAGCTTCGGTCATGAATTTCCTCCGAACCAAATTGGATTTATACCAGACTTAGTAAGTTCTGTATATTACTGTTTTAGTACACTATACTGCGGCTTAATCTGAGTTAAAAGAACATTTTAAAGGAAAATAGATATCCTGATTTGATAGCTACAAGCGCAGATTTCCTCAGATTATGGAGGATTCACCCTAATAATTCGGTTACGGAGGAAGCCATTTTAAGCAGCGTAAGCTTTAAATATACTTTGACAGCCAGTACATTATTCGCTTCCCGTTCCCTCATGTACATTATTCGAAGCTGTGTTTTTCCACTTCCTCACTTCAGAACAAATCTTCACAATTCACTGCTCCTCTTACGAATTTTGATTGGAACGAAGTCGAACCAAGACTGATTGGTACGTCGAGCATAGACACTACTTGCACAATTTACGATGTTGAGGTCAGTAGCCTGTGAATCCGCAAACGCTCAATAGGGTAACGATGTTTGCCTTTTTTTTTTTTCAGGCACAACAGGCAGTTGGTTTGATCCGCCCGATTTCGTTTAGTGTGAAAACACAGCTAATTGCTCACGATAAACCTGTACATGACATAGCATTCAGTCGAATTTTCAATGGCAAGGATAACTTTGCAACTGTTGGTTCGTGTTCAGAAATTTACATTTCACTATTTCACTATTACTTTGAGTTACTGACGTGCGCACGGTGAAGATTCTACGATCTGAGGTTTAGATATTGTGACATGTTCTAACTAATTATGTACTAAGAAAGGAATTGACTGCAATTTTGCTGCCCACTCTAAAAATAAGTGGTCTCCTCAGCGTGAACTGCCAGTAATTCCGAAAATTTGAGATTAGTAATTCTGAGAAAGTACTAGGGAACTCGTATTGTAAGATAGTCGCACATCGCTATTTTTAAAGGAACTGGTCTTCTCAGCGTTATTTTTAGTTCTGAGAATACATAGATTCACTCAGTAGGGTAGATTTTTGTATGGATAGCTATACAAAATTGCGATGTTAACAGTCAAAGTATCAAAAACAGAAGCATCGCATCAAGGTTGTGATTTTAACTGCACTCTTACCACATGATCCCTAATTTAGTTAACACAAAATGCCCTCTTTTTCAACTAATTCATTAAGTTATTAAATTTTTAAATCATTTAAGCGAAATTATTAAATTCACATCCAGGTGCTGATGGAAGTGCTCGAATGTTTGATTTGCGTCATTTGGAGCATTCGACTATAGTTTACGAGGATCCTCTGAAGCTGCCGTTGATGAGGGTAGCATGGAATAAACAAGAGCACTACCACCTTGCTACTTTTGCACAAGATTCAACTGAGGTTCGCTGTTTTCTTTTTGGTTATCGAAGCTTTATATTTTGTCTAAACTGTCTAAACTATCTCGTCTTATTACAGGTTATCATAATTGATATTCGAATGCCTTGCAGTCCACTTGCTCGGCTTAAGAACCATAACGGAGCTGTTAATGGGCTGGCGTGGGCTCCGCATAGCGCTCATCACATCTGTACAGCTAGTTAGTTCTTTCTTTGCTTCTGATTTTATTTTGGAGATCTTTTATTTATGATGACGAGCAGGATGGATAGTCTGGATTTTTATTTTATTCCTTCCGATACTCATATTTTCATTCTACCATCAATTTTTACAGGCGATGATGCGCAAGCTTTAATTTGGGACCTGCAGAACATGCCCAGACCAGTAGAGGATCCAATATTGGCTTACTCTGCAGGCGGAGAGGTATCGAGTCACAGTTCTGTTTTTCAAAATTCGGTGGGACCTTTGAGACATTTGTTCTTCTTAATACGTTGAGTAGTTTGATGATTCCGAATGAAGTGTAATATGGGAGACACTCATATCCTATTTTTTCCAATTTTCCTCATAAATTCTCATGAGGTTTTGTCAGAGTTCTCAGTTACAAACATGCACTATTGCTGGCTATTTCGATGCGAGTTCGGTACTCAATATTATTTCAGGTTAACCAGGTGCATTGGGGTCCGGCGCACAATAATTGGATTTGCATTTGTTTTAACAAGTCGTTGGAGATTCTTCGAGTCTAAATAGGCACCACACCACACATTACGAGTATTTTGTTAATTTATAGTTTGGGCCATTCGATCTCTCTGTTCATTGTTGAAGGCTCTTTTAGTTTTACATTTGATTTTGGAGACAGCGATTGTATTTCACAATACATTCGCTCCTTAACAAGTGTTGTTCCCGGTATTTTCATCGTCTGTAGATGGTACGTAACTTATATACTTTCTCACCAAATGTATCTCATGTCAGCTTGTTGTCACTGTTTTACATTACTGCCTTTCTCGAGAATAAATTTTGTACACGTATTGAATGCGTAACTCTCTACGGTTTGCTTCCAATCTACTGCTGACATCTTCTGTCATACTCACAGTTGTCCTTTCTAATTTATTTTTCAGCTCAAAGATACCTGTATAATCGAATGCGCAGCAGAGGCATCCACTAGAAACTTCAAATGCAAAGTGCTAGTGGGGTTTTACGCTTTGTTGCTCCGAAGGAATTCCAGGTAATTTTAAAGTTTTGCATTGAGATCCCGTGCGTCGGTTTCACATTGTTTCTTTTAAGCAGTCACGGTAGCATGACAACTACTTTCATCATATTGCAAAATGAATTTCAATTTTTTTTATCGAGTCACTTTTCTTTTCCTTCACACGCTACCTTGTTTTTTGAGCCAATATGATTCGTCGTTTCACCTAACTCTATAGATTTTTTTTTTTTCATTTGATATTTCCTTTAGTAAATGAACAGCACTAGGTGAGTTTGGGAATCACTAAGTCTGTTCCAAGCCGCGACCCGTCCATGTTCGCTGATTGCGATTGCGCCGATCACGCGACGGGTCTACGGAATCACAAGTCCCGACACTGCGCACGTGTTCTCCAACCTGCCGCCACTTCTGCTTGATAGTGATGGCTAAATGACGACTGCTCATGATTCCACTGTTATACAGATTCAGTGTTCGCACACACTTGCAGCTTTGGGTCCGTTGCAGGTTCGCGAAAATCAGCGAAACCTGCGACGGATCGCGGACTCTGACACCAGCCTAAGCAACACACCCCATCTAACTACAATTTCCATAAAACGCATCCAACTAACACTTTCCATTTGAACTCCAACTTACTACACTGAAAGCTCTCGGTTCATCCGGTTCCACTGTAAGCGCGCTCGTAAATCTCTTCTTGTCTTAATCGTTCTTCAGAACAGCAAATGATTTTTATGAAAATTGTTTATTCGTCGAAACTTCCCAGTTTAAATCCTAGCATGTTCTGATAAAAACAAACACAAAAGTCTGCCACTGTCGGATGCTCTACTAAAGCCCTACAGGGCAAAATCGGGCGACTTTTGGGGCTCCAGTTGCATTGTTGCTGAGTTTGATTTTGCTGTTTTTTTTTTCTGCGCGTAAATAACACGGTCATGTAGTGGTTCAGAGGCCCCTAACAAAGAGGTCACGAAGTAATACTCAGTTGGCCATGCCACAATTTGTGGATGACATTGTATGTAAGGCTGATATGAGCCTAGTTTTCATTGATATTTTAGAAAATGCTTCCGCGAGAATTTATCTCTCAACAGCAAATTTTGTTTCTACCAACTGCTTAGCTCATGACATCAATACAAAGTTCTTTTGTCACATCTTCCATTGATCCGTTCAAAAAAAATAGCGGAGGCAGTAACATATGTTCAACAAGGTATTATCTAGCTCCCACGAAGTTCTTTGCACAGAAACGTGAAATGGTTGATTTATCAGTTGTAAAAAATAAGTTTTGATCACTCAAACTACTAAACATTCCTTTTATGAAACATTATACACTCGCACTTAAAAAACTTGCTAACTAGATCTTTTTGCTAGTTGGAATCGTAAAACACACCTAAACAATATGTAGATATCCTTCGAACTACTACCGCCGCCAAAACTTTTTTTTCAATCCAATTATTTGTCATTATTTTTCAAAATTTTATCATCGGTCATTCTAAACAATAATCGTAAGATCCCGTTTATATGCTTTGAGTTGGTATCTCATACATTTCTATTACGCTTTGTGTTCTAGAATTCGAAACCGCTAAAGGATCACTTCTCACCAAAGCGCCACGCTGAATGGCATTCATAATAAGTCCATATGTTTGCTCAAAAAGGAGCTCCTTCTTCCTTCTAATAAATTTTGCCCTCACAAGTAATAATCCTAAGCACTCTTCATTCATTTGTAAATGTTTCTGTTGCTGGTAAACAGAACCTTCAAACCTCGTCTCCGAATCGCGTTTGTGGCTTCCTGAAAAGATTATGGACTTCCCTCACTTGCTCAGTTCATCATAGAAAATTCTATTTAGCGGTGAACGCGATCTCAATAAGAGACGCAGCTTAATAGTGTGGCGGGAGAAAAGTTCGTGACGTTCCTGCGGGGAGCTACCTTCTTTCTTTATAGGAAAGTATTGAACAGAGCTATGAACAAGAATAAATAATGATGCTGTTGCACGTGAATAGGATTCAATAATAAGTTCGACTTGCTTGGCTTAATATTGATGACAGCGGAAGTATGCACCCAGGTTCAACCGCAAGTACACTTTTTGTTTCTTATTGCCATTTTTGATTGTGCGATTTTCATCTCCGAATACTATATAGGTGATACTAGATAGATACACAGAGTTTGCTTTTAACTTTTCGAAAAGAGATATGTAAAGAGCTGAGGATAATAGGTAATCTTTTGTAAGCACTTTTCTGAAAACAACAACAGCAGAAAGGCGGGTTTCATCATGCCTGGAACCTGCGTACCAACTGATCATTACCGTGGCCCCTCCTGTAACCATACAAAGTCAAAGAAAGAACACTTCATAAACTCGTCATAGAGTTGTGTGCAGACCCCTGAATTCAGCGGTTTATAGCCTTCTACTGAGTATCCACCTCATCCTATATGAAGACCCGTTTGCCGAAAACTTCTTTTTTGGAACCTGTTGTGGTCTCAGCTCCGCTCACCTGTATAAACAGGAGTTGGCGTGGTATCAGCCGCAAGCTCCAACAGCCAAAATTAACGCTCAGCAACCGACTCCTCAGCTGATGCAGACCGACGTTTACGATGTTTGTTTTTAATTCCATTTCTTCATATCATGAACTTTGGTGTTTCCCGGAGATAAACATTGCAGGCTATGGACGCAGCTGGACCATCAAATCAAGATACAATTGTAGCGATGCTCGCGCAAGACCCAAACCGCAAGGTGCTTTAAAATCAACAAATAAAATTGGAAACGTGCTGGTCTACATTTAGGTTATCACTCCCATAATTAACATCTCAGGTTAGCCCTCCTATGATGGCCTCACGTCCTCCAGAAGTCCCGTTTAAACGCCACACCTTGATTCCTCCCTACCCCCCATCAACTTTCCCTCATCCTTCCCTAATGATTTTTCTTTACTTAATGGCCCTTTCACAGTTTGGGAACCATTCCTATTTCGGAAGCTCAACCACTCATTTCAATGTTGATTCTTGTGTGTGTTTAGAAATTTTTCTTCCTAGGATCAAACACGTTCCTTCGCTATATGTACTTGGTTCAACTCTGCCATGGATATGTATTTATCCTTCCAGACAGTTTGGTAGCAATTGTCGACCTCGGGAAATTCAATTTTTCTGGGAGCATAATTTGGAATTTGACCCCAACGTGCTCACCGTTTCACAATCCACTGTTTGACTGTTTGATCTCGAGCACAGCTAAGGAAGTAGTCGCGAATAACTTGATTTTGAAAAATTATGGTTTTAGGAGATCTATGGTTATGACGCGCCGTATAATTTATACGCAAGTGCGTGGAGTTGTGCTACAGATCCTCAGCGGCGGTTTCGCTTAGCAGTCAGTAGTTTCATTGAAGAATACAGTAATAAGGTAGGTTATGTTCATTTCATAACTATGAATCACTGAACCGTTATTACTATGTAGTCAAAATCAAAATTAAGAGTACTTCGTGGAAATAAAGAATACTGTTAGACGTTCTAAAAATCATGAGGTTTTTTTTTGCAGACGGTTTCTATTTTGTGTTATTATGTTTCAGATTTCCATTGTACAACTAGATGAATCCGCAGGCGAATTAGTTCTAAGAAACACCTTTGATCACCCCTATCCCGCCACGAAGCTGATGTGGATCCCCGATGGGAAAGGAACTTATCCAGACTTGATTGCTACAAGTGGCGACTACTTGAGGTTGTGGAGGGTAAGCAGTGATCTACTTCACTTTGTAGATTGAATGGACTTAATCTCATCAAATGTGAGAAAGAGATTTATTTTAACAATTTATGTCTCGATTCAGCTGGGTGCTGACAATAACGCAAAAATCGAAACGCTCCTCAACACGAATCGTACGGCAGAGTATTGTGCGCCGTTGACTTCGTTCGATTGGAACGAGTTAGACCTCAATCTCATTGGTACAAGTAGCATCGATACAACCTGCACTGTCTGGCAACTTGAGGTGGTTACATCTTTTTACACATACAGAGGATCTTGGATAGAAGTTGTATATTCAGACTGGACAGGCTATTGGTACCACTCGAGCAACTGTCGATGGAACAGTGCGGACACAACTCATTGCACACGATAAGGAGGTTTTCGATATCTCATTCAGCAGAGGGAACCGAGATATGTTTGCAAGCGTTGGTAAGTTTCAATCAGCTTGTTTGTTTCCGAAGCTCGCAGTAATGTCGAAAAATTCTGAATGAAAGTCTCGGCCTTCTGTTCAACTGTAGGAAGAGGGCGGGGTCTTATTTTTGCATACAGGAGGAAGGAACACATTTGAATGAATTAGGAGGTATGGGGCTGTTTAGGTAAGGACGACGAAAATTATAGATTCTAACTCCACACCAAACTCTGGGATCAATACGATTACTTTCAGGGGCAGATGGTAGTGTCCGTCTGTTTGATCTTCGGCATCTTGAGCACTCCACTATAATATACGAAGATCCGCAGCGCACACCTTTACTGAGATTAGCATGGAATCGAAATGATCACAACTATATCGCCACCTTCGCTTGCGAAAGCAATGAGGTCAGTGACTCAAAATATTATTGCAACCATTTTTCGAAACGCGCTGCAGGAGCTCTTTTCTTTCAATTATTATAATTTATAGATTTCCTTTATTCTCTTTAGAGATTATTGATTTCTACTCACAGTCATTGCTTCAAGACGTATTGGCTTTTTGTGCTGTTTGTGAACACATGAATTTCGAATGCTTTCTTTTTCTTCGACAATTTGTTGGGGATACTGTTACTGCACAACATGCTGTTGTGGGCAAGCCCAGTTGATCGTCTTGCTGTGAAAATAAGGCTTTTAGTGAGAACTGGTCAGAGTATGCTCTTGGTAAAGAATAACGCAAAAGGTAAATGCGACTATTGCTCCCCCAATTTCAGAAAACTTGGTACAAATTAGCAGAATTCTGGGCACCTAAGTGTGGCTGAAAGGGCCGCCCAGGGTCTACCGTCGCATCGTTGCCTAAAGGATTTCACGACATTCTTTCGTTATCGACTGCAGGGTTTCCGCCACGATCCCCTCCGTGTCAGTTTGTTAGGTTTCTACACGAGTATATTATACGGATGTTAGAGTGCAATCGAAATTGTTGAAATAGCAGTTGAATGCTGCATTTCTTGCTTGGAATTTCCTTCCTTCTTTCCATTCTTTTAAAATGTAGCTTTATGCGGTGCATTTGAAGACCCATAAGTTTTTTTCTCCTAAATTATTGAATTACTCTATATTCAATTTTTTTCCTCAGACAATTGTCCTCTAATATTTTTGAAGTCTGTCTGGGGCTTTTTTTCTGAATCTTGGGAATAGAAATGGAAGAGTTGTCCATTTTTAGTTAGGTAGATCTAAATAATGATGCAAGGGTATTTCCTGCGGCCACAGGGAGAACGGTGAACATCGCATCGTATAACTTTTAGGCTTTGATACATGACGAGTACAAGTAGATCAGATTGGCGGCTTTCTACGGGCCACATCAAGAAGGCGCCCTTTCGGCTCTCAGCTCCCCTTTTTTGGCCTCGCGCATAACCGTAGCAACCACGTAATAAAGAACTTAAGGTTGTTCCCGAACCATGGCACAATTACTGGCTTTCCTCTTTATCACCTCATCTCCAGCTCCTAGCCTAACGCCATGGAAACATCGCCATTTAAGGGGATCTACTACAGCCTAATTTAACTGACGCCAGATCGCCATAGTAGGCCCGGCAACTTGGGCAGCTCGCCCCTGCATCACTATCTTCGCAGCGCTTCAGAAGTCCCACAGTTTCTAAGGAGACGACCATCTGTAGCTGTTAGAGCGGCAGTTTTTTTTTCTAAAAAAATCTACAAATTTCGTAAATAATTTTCCAGCCTATCAAAAATCTGAAGTGCTACGTGTGGCAGAAGGTACCTCTTCATACAGAAATAACTTCCTCCTGTTTGCTGGAAGCATACAGTTTACGGCCCCTTTTGTTACCATTTGTTTCATATGTTCAGCGATTCTTAAGCTTATTTATTCATCATTTTGTGCCTCAGAACTGCCTTTTAATAACGTGAAGAACTTCATTTTAATCTTACAGTTATTGATACATTATCAGGTGATAATCTTGGATATGCGAATTCCATGTCATCCGGTGGCAAGGTTAGCGAATCATCGTGCTCCCATAAACGGCTTGTCTTGGGCTCCTCATTCCAGTACCCATATATGCACTGCAGGTTTGCTTCAACGCTTTTATTATTCATTGTGGAAATCAAAAAGGTGCATTACAGCTGATGATGCTCAAGCATTGATATGGGATGTACATGAAATACCAAGACCAATACTTGACCCGATTTTGGCATATCAAGCTGCGGGCGAAGTGAGTTTATATTTATGAGTAGAACGCTTCGAAGAGGTTGGGTTAAAATACAGTAGAGAGTATAAAAGCTACCATTAAGAATTTTAATCATTTTTTTTTCGAAAAAAATTGCTACGAAATCTATGCACGATCTATCGCTACAGCAACGAATTCAAGATCAATATATGGTACCAGATAATCTGATAACGCGTGCGCGCTGCTGCATTCCAGCAATATTGAACACGGCAATCGGCTAAGACCCACCCTGTGTCTTCTTGATGGGATTTATGCTTTTGTTCTCTGGTATATATTTGTTTTCTGTTGTTGGACACTTTTCGACCATTTCATGGATTTTGATTTTACCTTCACTCTCCTAGGTGCACGCCTTACCCGTGAATGACTTCCAACTTATCCTCATTTGTTTGCCCATATCCA
>MU869406.1:0-17028 GCA_036418205.1 Ostertagia ostertagi | reverse complement strand
GCCCATATCCACTTTTTGTCAGATCTTTGAACCGCTTCTGAAGCGAGTTACCCTGGAACCGAATTGTAATTTTGATGCCAAACTTTGCACCTTACGTGCACGCCAAGCCAACCATTATCACGTTTGATTCCTTCCTCGAACCTCTGCCACTTTTTTGCCGGTTTCGGGACTCTAAACCGAGTCATGGGTGTTGTAATAAACACTGCCCACTTATTAAGAACACGCCCGTCTACTTGGGTTCAGGTATGCCAGGAACGGCTTATATATTGCTGTCAAGCACCTTATTTTTGCTCTGTGGTTTCCTCTTATTCGGGTCATTTTTTAAATTAAGCTTTACCCATTTGGAAACTTCCCGTCCACCAGAGACAGGTTTTCCTAATTCGACTTAGCGTGGAGTTCACACCCATGATTATTTTTACGTCCGAGCTGTACTAGAACCGATTTCGGAACTTTGTTCGTCAGAATGCCCAAGTGGTCGCCCATCCTGGTAGCTTCTTCCCAGGAGGAGCAACAACAGCAACTCATCCTGGAGCCCTCTGTCTTCTGGGGAGGGAAGGAGGGCGCCAGGATGAATCTCCTTATTAGACTTATCATTGACGTCACACCCATAATCATTTTCACAGTCTTTGCTTTGATGGTTTAGACTCAAACGCAAGGTGCAGGGGGGACGTACAGTGATAGCGCTGAAAATGAAAAGTATTCTTCGAATCAGGACATGGAGTAATACCTGTACGCCAGTTTTCAGCGAATTTGGTAAGAACATTTGTGGTGTCAAATTGGCCCGCCGGAAGTAATATTCATTTTTGGCGCTGGCGCTGCGTTTGAAAAAAAAATGCCCTCTTTCTCACTAAGGTGGTTCAACGGAGCGAGTCTTTCTTCAATTCAACAAGTGCAAAGCCTACCTTCTTTGGATGCAGATAAGCTGGTAATTGGTAGTTCCAGGAAATTGAGCCTATGGCTAAGTTGTAGAAGCAACTCCCTAATGATACGTTTTTGAAATACCGTTAGTAGTGGAAATCAATTTGATTATTTTAGGGTGATTGAGAAGGTTTTTAAGATTAACGAGGCGTGGCACATTTACCCACAGTGCATTGGTAATGTTTCAGGTCAATCAAATACACTGGTCAACGGCGTTCCCCGACTGGATTTCAATTTGCTATGCGAATCGACTAGAAATTTTGCGAGTTTAAGCTTCGCTGTCATTTAAAGTGTTCCTAAAAGTTTTTGTTTTTTGATGAATCAAAAGTTGTGTCATTTATTAATTATTATGTGCGACAGAGTTCTATGATGTAGCCTTTTATCATTAAGTGCACTTTTCATTGCTCATACGGAACATTATAGGTTGGCTTGACTGACAATTGTATTAGCTCTGTCATTATAACAAAGCTTCCCTTAACTTATTATTGTAACTCTATGTATTGCTAATTGATATGTGGTCTCAGATTCTCAACTGTAGCACCTTTCACAATGACTCGACAAGTCAGTAATTAAACACCGAGTAGCGTCCCGTTCTCGTCATTAATATCACCAAGTGCATCAAAGTCTATATTACTACTATCTTGTAAATAGAGGTCCCTTGGTCAATTTCATATTGTTATTTTCACATGTTGTTTGTGGTGCTTGATGTGTGTAGGATAAAATTGACACTCTCAAGGTTCAGATGCCATGATTCCCATGAAGTAGGACATGACATATTCACCATAATTGTGGAATTGTGGAGAAAGGCAAGCGTCAGGACAAGGTGTTTCACCTTGTCCTGAATCTTGCCTTTCTCCACAATTCCACAATTACAACGTTGTTGGAAATTGATATTAAAGGCAGCGATTACGATAAGGTGGGAGCGCATCGGGGAAGCATATGCACCACACGAATCAGTTACTTGGCTGCCAGGGAAGCGAGTGTAGCGCTTTCACGACGAAAGGTGCGCTGGTTGCTGAGCAGGACTTCGAAAGCACTCCGCCCCCAAAAGCGATCCGCCCACTAGTTTAGTTGGTGATTTGGAGCTGCGTTGCCAGCAGCGGCACAACTGGAGCAACTCGATTGGAGTGTGGTTTGGCATGGTGTTACCAAACGCGTTGCGCTGAACTCGTTCATACGTCCGCTTTCTGAGCTGTTACCTGTTCATGAGTGAAAACCAACGGCCAAAAAGGGGTCCCATTTTGCGTTTTCTTTTGGGATTTCTCCGCTTTTTTCGCCACTGGCGTACCATTGAGCACCACCACGTCTCCAATGAACCCTTCTTGAACGTATCGTAATCGCTGCCTTTAATCAGGCAGTCGGAAGAAGGTAACGTCAGCCAAAACCTTCCGAAGTGCCATGTCGTTGTGGGAGGGTAGGAGGGGGGGGGGGAGAAGGGGAATTCAAGTGAGAGAGCCACTGAGGAGATTCTGGAGGTGTGTGAGCAATTTCTTCTCTCCTTGACGTCTTTCTCCTCTCCTGGGCGAGTCGTAGTTCACGGTATTGAGTGCCCTGTTTTCATGTTCCCCTAGAGGTAAATGCGCCCTGTTCAGTCCACCTCATAATTTTTGGTAAATGGCGTAATTCAAGGATATTTTATCAGAGCATAGCAGGACGAGTTTTGTGGCTATTCTAACGGCAGTAGTCTAAAGCGTACCTACAGATTTTATGACATGCGATGCGATCAAGGTATGCTCTTTGGTCAACTGTAGATTACACTGAAACTGCATGACTAGTTAAAGGAATCCTTCGCGGAAAATTCTTGCATTCTTTCTTGACATGAATGTGTCAGTTGTGATCACTGGAAACAGCACACAAAGTTTCACGCATGAAGATTCGGTTTCCGAAGAGAAACAAACGTACAAAAATACACTCTATGGACAATCGAAGGTAATTCGGGCGGAGCCAAAGGCGAGGCATGGAAAGAAGTTGGCTTTGGCCGGCTACGTATCAGGCGACGCAATGAAAGAATCGGGTTAAAGCGCGCGATTTCGGAGAGTAGAGACAAATCGATCGATAGAATAGGATGGAGTAGAAGTGTAAGATGTGAATGCAAGGCCAGAAAGAGTTTCTAGTGAAGGCACTCCAAGAACCAAAGCATCCCCGTCGCCAGCATTTGTGAAAGACGTCCGTGGGCGCGTAGCAGCCCTTTCGATTTTTCGAATTTTAACCAAAACAAAAGCAATATTTCTGTTCTTTTCATTCTTATCGTGGATAATGAGTCTCAAGCCAGTGATTTATGGCTGAAATAGAATCATGATTTTTCCGTGAAGGATTCCTTTAAAGCGATACCCCAGGCAGAATCCGTGTGAGCGGTCCTCTTCGTCCTGTGAGGTAGTGCCCCAGCAGACAATCACGAACGTAACAGTCCCGTGCAACGAAAGCGCCCGAAAAAGGCGCTAGGGTCTTCTAAGCCAAGCTGCACGAGATGCACGGGCCGACTTGTCCGCAGCTGTGGGGTTCGCCGCAGCTGCGAGGCGAGTGTGCATGAAATGAGTCTAGCAATGAAATGAATCTAGCAAAGTGTTAATATCAAGTTCGGAAAACTCGTCCGGTTGCACCTCCCCTTGAAGGCTAGGCGAGATGTTACTGGAAGAGTGGAGGTTCCTGTTTAGGCTTCATCGCGGGTTTTTTTCGCTGTTTCTTCCATTTCCATTCAACAATGCACACTCACATCCGTTATCGATCGCTCTTACCCCGCAAATCCGTGCCTGAGTTGTGCCTTTAAAGTGTATGGCATAATACAAAGGGGTGGGGGGACAATAAAAAAGACATTTTGTCTCCTTATTCAAATGAATCTAAACACACTTTGCTCGATGTGAGACCTCGAAATTTATTGCAAAAGACTCAAAACTTTCTACAAAAGAATTTGCAAAAGCTTAGGTCGAGACCGAACAATCCTAAAACACTTTGCTCGATTCAAACCGAATACTCTCAACTTAAAGGACGAATTCACGATGAAAAAGCAACCCATTTCAAATTAACCTAGGGATGGTGAGTGGTACACGAAAGAAGGAAGAACCATGAGAAACGGCCCAGAACCCGAGAAATGGGACCCCTTCCTTGCCCGTTGATTTGAGCATTGATGCGACTCTCATCGCTGTGCCCTCTTCAACACTACGCTCTCTCTGCTATCTAATCACTCGCCACGTATAGACTGCGGCGAGTGATCAGATGGTCGGTGGGCGGAGATCGCCAGACCCGCCAAGCTTTGAGGCATAATAGGTCGCCGAGGTCAAATTTTTCGATGCGAATTGCGCATCAGTTCGCACCCTCAGGAGGTCCGTGGGTCCCTCAACTAGGTGAATTACTTCTTCCTCGACCTCCATTCTAATCGTGAAATCCTCCTTTAAAATTGAAGGGCACCTTTCGTTTCATGGAAAAAGAACTTCAAAGTGACCTTCTACGTGGATGCCATCAGAAAAATCTGCTACGGAAACGCGGTGCACTGGTCGAACTCAACGGGATTTTTGACTGGTCGTATACCACTGCCACGTTTTCTGCACAGCACAAGGCCGATGTTAGACTATGCGAATCCAGCGGTTCGCTAGCGAATCGCTGGATACGAGCGTTGCACCAGCGAATCGAGCTGTGTGCCAGCGACTCAACTGTTTGGAAAGGCGAGACCTCCACTTGATTGCATATTGACTCTCGCCACATAACAATGTCGAGTCGTTGGCACATCATTCGATCCGCTGGTACATCGCTCGATTCACTGGTGCAACGCTCGTATCCCGTGATTCGCTTGATTCGCCAAGTCTGACATCGCCCAAGGGAGTTTGCATAGTCACAGCTAATGTCTCTGGAAAATTATCCAAAGGCACAACCCAGGCAGAGATCGTGTGAACGCTTCCTTCGGTCTGTAGTATAGACCCCTAGAGGACAATCACAAATGTGGCGTTCTCGTGCACGGAAACCAACCGACAAGAGCGCTTGGGCCTTGCAAAGTAAGCTGCCCAAGCTGCAGATTTTTTTCTCTTATCAGGCTGTTGTCTGGCGCTCTCTCATCTGTAGCGCTCTCTCGCCTCATACTCTCCTCTCCGCGCTTAGTCTCTCATTCCCTTAGCACAGCCGATTAGGAAGGTGAGTGAGCCCTTAACCGGATTTTTTTCTTTTTTCTTACTGCCGGCCCT
Source organism: Ostertagia ostertagi (assembly GCA_036418205.1). NCBI lineage: Eukaryota > Metazoa > Nematoda > Chromadorea > Rhabditida > Trichostrongylidae > Ostertagia > Ostertagia ostertagi. The sequence goes on along the minus strand of MU869406.1, from coordinate 11,938 downwards.
TTCGCCACCAATACATTCCGGGATCAGTTTGGCGACGATCTCGATAAATGGCCTACATATACTGAAGACGGTCATGCGCAATGAAGGCGTGCTTAGCTTTCGTACTCTAGAAATTCGGAGATATATATTGCTTCTAATTGAACGCCCAAAGCGGCCAACTTGGCAACGAAATAATCGCTTTTAGAGTGGGAGCAGAAAACGAGTTTTCTCACCCCCGTACAACTACTGAGTAAAAGGGCGGCTGAAACTCTAGTTAGTGATGAAGTAACATACAACACCAGTAGACATCGATTAGCATTAAATTGCTATTCGAGACAAGATGATGTGTTTAACCTTTGGCATGCGGGACCGAAAATTTTGGAATTTTAAGTTCACACTCAAAACCTAAGACTGAACTCAACAAATGGAATGAGCAATTGTTATTGCTTCTTGCCTCGCAACGCGTTGCAAGCAGTTAATGTAGGTGGCGTAACGTAAGAGTGCGGACCAATAAATGCATATTAGGACGTAATAACTTGTGCCAGACCCCAGGAATTCAACAACAACTAAAAATAGCGCTACTCCTTCAGGAGAAATGAAGGATGGACGACGTATTAGGATGTAAGGAATGGTCCTGAGTTCGTTTGACGTTTTTGCTTGACTTCTTATTCGATCGCACGTGGAATTACTCAAAAATATACTCACCATAGCGGCTTTGAGGGAAAGACAATGGCTTGTCGAGGATTCTTTCACGCTCTCCCACGCGGATGCTCACTCTCGCCAGCTGCGAGCCGTCTGTGCTCTCCGCGCATTCATTCACTCTCGACACTACTCTCGCACGGTAGAGAGCCATGGTCGAGGAATTCCTCGACCGTTATCATAAGTGATGTGAATTGCGTCCGACGCGCGGCTACCGTAACCGAAGCGCCTGATTTTGTTCGTTGTTGGTGACTTACCATAGATTCATAGTAACTGCAGTTACGCGCCAATAGTCCATATGAATAACGTTTGATGTGCGGCGTACTAGCGTGATGACTGGCATGCTGTCAAGTCACACTATACCCATTAAAGGGTGAAACTCCAGTTCGGGGGGGCCACTCCATTTTTTCTCCAATACTCAAGATAAGGATTAGAGGGCTCACGACACGTAATCGACTCATTTAAAGTAGACTTCTGATAAATATCGGTGTAATGGTGTGAAGAAACCCTGAAACGTTTTCACATTTCCGCCTGCCATGACCCAAGGGAACGGTCCTGGACCAGGAGAAAGGACACCTCCGCAAAGGGCTAAGGGTGCAGGAGCTCCAGGGTGGATCACCTGTGCAGAAAAGTGGATGGGATGTGGGCAGGTAGTGTGGAATGTAGGACATCCACCGGTCCTTATCAAAAGTACGCTCGAAATGAGTCGTTCACTTATTATCTTATCCGTAGTGTTCGATAGCCCAAAGAACTGCTCTCTAGTACTACGGATAAGATAGCAATGGAGTGGCCCCCCCGAACTGGAGTTTCACCCCCATTAATATTTGGAAGTTGACCTCCACGAGTGACGATTGGGCATGGGTTAGCAACAGTGCTTGCAGCTGTTCTTGCTGGTCAAGCGCACTGGAGTTAGACAACTTGTTCAAAAAAAACTTGAAGCAGATTTCGCTCTGAATGGTACGGATTCTAGAAATAAGATTACAAAGAAAAGGATGCGCAAAAAGGATTGCGCTCTAATATATACTCTTGGGAGCGCCAAATGCATATTTATGCCGCTGATTTCACCCGACTGTATGAAGCCATCGTTTTTCCTCACTCGTGTTACTAAGAACCAAAGAAAATGTGCCTCTTTCGAAAAAGTTCAGTGTAGCAATCAACTCACAGAATGCGGATCAGTACAGTTTCACCTGTTTATGCAGAAAGAATTCATCACATATCAGATTATAGGTTAGCTACTCCTTAATCTGAAGTGTGTAGCGGTATGTTGTATCCCAATAATACAAAAGCCAAGATTAGGCTATACATATTTATTACATATAATAACAGGAACAGGGACAGAAGAATGGGGTGGAGTATGGTCAAGGCTGGACCATCACTCCCGAGCCCCGGCTAGCCAACGCCAGCCTCCTTCGATACCGTAACCTGGGCCACGCCCCTTCACAGTGGACGTGGACCCGACATCTCCATTCGTTCGAGTGAGCTCGTCCTCGAGCTCTTAGCATCTTTCCAGGCGTGTCCTCCAGAATCGAGTAGCAGAAATACTTCGAATGACATAATGACAATAATAAATGCAGGTGAGGTCGGAGAGTTATCCGAAAAATGATAACTACGTCCTCGCTCACAACAGCGTTGTCATTCGACAACACTGGAAGACACAAATTCTTTCAAACATGGTAAGATACATAAAGCAATGGTCATAAAGGCCGATGACCACTGATAAAGTAGAGAAATGACAAAGTTATGAGCCACTTTCGAGAAATTGGTGGAACAGTAGGGAAAGGGTTGGCGAGAAGTGGGGTGATTCACTCCCTCCTTTAGAAGTAGCTCGTCCTCGAGCTGTTAGGTTTACAACAAGACATTGGATAAGACCGCAGAACGGTTTCTTGTTGTAAAGGGTGGTGCGATGAGATGAGTTTGAGGAAAAAATTGCAATACAAAATGAATTAATCCTACTTTACGAGTTACCTATACATGTATTCATTTCTATTTAGAGTTGAAAATTTTGGTCGTGCTTGCATAAAAAAGAAAACATCGAATAATGAGTCTAGTGTTAGACAACCGGTTAGTATGCAATACTTCGCAAAAATTATGCTATACGAAGTTTATATAAAGTTTGTAATCTTGTTGCGACAAAAATGCAATTATGTATTACATGAGGAAAATCTTGGTCATTGGATGACGAAGATAGGAGAACACATTATTCTTAAGGTCGGTACGAATACTAGTCTAACTAACAATATTCCTACTTTCGACTAGTATAAGGGCGTATGTGGTGTATTTAGAGAAAAGATTTGCTGCCTTATCTAGAGTTCTTTGAACCGCCAATTCAAAGAGCTTGTGAGAATGAATTTTACGGCGCTGCGGCTAAAGAAGGGAAACAAAACTGGCCTTGTAGAGCTAACTGTTTCGAGTTAACAGTTAGTTCTAAAACATTCGTAATCGTCCGCTGAAAATCGTACTTTACCCTGAAGTCGACTCGAACGTCGTATAGGTTGTTCATTGACAGATGGTGTTGCCTGGTTTTGTGATAGCAATGGTTGTGATTGTGCATTTGGAGTGGGAACACTATCCGTCAAGGAACGAGGTGAATACAATTTTAAACGGTTAATGTGAACAACTTGTGCTGGACACCTACAAGGTTAGTTATTGTAATATTCGGTCGATCTATTGACTCAACCTTGAACGGGCCTTTCCATTGGTTAGTTAGCTTTGGACGAACTGTGTCGTCATGCAAAAGTACCAAATCTCCAATAGAAATGTCCGTCTTACATACCTTGTGTTGTAGATCGTATCCTAGTTTGTAGACCGACGATTTTCTTGCTATTTCGTTTCCCACCTCTATTATGGTGTTGTTTAGGCCGGCTGCGAACTGGTCAGCGAAGTCATCCGATGTGAACATATGACGCTGAGGCAGCTCATGGAGTATATCACTCCATGTTATTGGATACCTACCATGAACAATGAAGAACGGGCTAAAACCTGTCGTCGCATTTTTACTGCAGTTGTATGCGAAGACAATAGGATGGACAAAATCTGACCATTGGTGTCTAGCCTCTGAGCAATATGCTGTTAAAGAGTCAGTGATCACCTTTTTCTGCTTGCCCATTAGCCTTATGGTTGTAAGCAGTGGTAAATTTATTCCTAATGCCTAGTGCTTTGTTTATTTTAGAGTATATCTCGCTGGTGTAGTTCGAACCACGATCCGAAACAATTTCGTTTGGGATACCGTGCTTTGAAATGACATCATTGATCAGGGCCTTTACCACTTTGTCAGTGGTCTGATCTTCCATCGACGTGCATACTATAAATTTACTAAAAGCGCATACGGTTATGGATATAAATCTACTGCCGTCCTCACATTGAGGTACAGGTCCAATAATATCTGTATGAACACGTTCAAAAGGTCGAGTTCGGCGTTGGGAAAGTTCCCATTTCCTCCCGAATAATTCTTTTTGAAGGTGTTTTAGTCTTTTGGCATGTTGGACATGTATTGACATATGTAACTACATCTTGATACAGTTTATGCCAAAAGTACTTCTCTTTTATTTTTTCGTACGTTTTGTTTATTCCTAGATGCGATCCTATGAGCGGATTCTCGTGAAAAATAGCAATAATGTTAGTTTGCATGCTCTCATCTGGAATAAACAATAACTCTTCATCGTGTATTTTATAATACAGAGAGTTGTTACGCATAAAAAAGTTTTTAATTTGTCTCGAAATTCTTCGGGAAGCTCCTCTATTTCATTAGTAAGGAATTTTATGAGTGAGCTATATTTGGAATTTCTTTGACTTACTTGAATCTCTTCAAGAGAGGGGAATGATCTCGTTTCAACCGCATTGACTAGGGGAAGTGGATAACGACTCAAAAAGTCACAGAATGTATTATGCTTACCAGCCCGATATTCAATTGTGATATCATAGGCTTGGATCGCGATCTGGTATTTGCCAATCGTCCCACTAAATCAGCCCTGTGCATTAATGACTTAAGTGGCGCGTGATCAGTAATAAGTGTTATTTTCGCGTTCGCTACGTAAGGGTAAAATTGAGTTAAGTGCGAAGACTATTGCTAAAGCTTCTAACTCAATCACGGCGTAGTTGTTCTCATGTTTGTGCAAGGAGCGACTACAATAAGCAATAGGGTGCTCTCCCTCTGAGTTCTTATTGTACTGCAGCAAACATCCGCCTAAACCTATAGTGGAGGCATCTGTATGTATGATATATGGTCCTCCAAGTGTTGGGGAAACCAATAGAGGTGCTTCGACTAAGGCTTGCTTTAATGCGAGGAATGCCTGCTCTTGAGAATCCGTCCATATAAACGGTGTACCTTTGTTTAGCAGGTGATTAAGCGGCGTAGCTATGATAGAAAAACGCGGTATATAACGGCGAAAATATGATGCTGCTCCTAAGAACGATTTGACAGCTTTAACGTCATTTGGGCGCGGGATATTAGCAATACTGGCCACTTTATCTGGGTTCGGGCGAGTACCATTTCTGCTAATAAGGACTCCCAAGTAGCGTACTTCGGTTTGAAAAAATGAACACTTTTCTGGAGTTAATTTCATTCCAAAGCGTTTGATACGTCGGAACACTTCTTCTAGATCCACTAGGTGTCCTTCGATTGACTGACTTGCAATTATAATATCATCAATATATGCAAAACAGCACGATTTAAGTTCACGTATAAGACTGTTCGCTACCCTCTGAAATGTAGCTGGGGCACCTTTTAGCCCTTGTGCCATTACCGTGAATTGGTATAATCCCAAAAATGAAGAAAACGCTGTGCGTTCCCTATGTTCCTTTAATAGAGGTATTTGGAAAAAACCACTTTTAAAATCTAGAACCGAAAATATTAGGTCGGTCCATAAGTCTTGCAACAAACTACATTTGATGCTATAGAATTTTAGGGAGAACTCCTGAAAATCCGCAACATATTTCCTGACGTAGCATCAACCTTTGCAATTTCAGCCAACGGTCCAGCTCGTTGTCTGCTTACTTATTATGGATATTACACCGATTTCGCGAGAGGGCTCTCGGATGCCCTTAATTTTTACGAGTACTGCTTGGAATGTTCCGCAAGTCATGCTAGACCAAGGATTGGCCAGAAGATAGGCGAGGGCAAGCTCTCTCAAACCACAGTGCAACGGCGCTTCACTCTGCTCAGCGTTGACTTTTTTTATTTGAAAATAACCCACACTCCAACCACCCTGTGACTGACAATCACGATGCTATATCTGACGGCGTTGAAAAGGGATCTGGATAGAGTATCGATCATTTGCTAGAGCGATTCCGATGCGACAAGGAGACAGCACTGTGGCATCTCCAAAGACTTGTGAAGATCCGAAAATGTAGAGTTTGGTCCCCACGTGCCTTGAGCCCGATTCAGCTCCAAACACGATCTGACACCGTTATGTTCAAGTCGACTTACTAGGGATTCTACGATTGACCATCCATCACATTTGCCGAAGATGAGGAGTGGGTACAGTTTACTAACAAATGAACAAGCGGCGGTAGTCCAGCTCAAACGCTTCGGGAGATCTTATTGCTTAAGTTCAACCTCGTCCAAGTAGGGCCTTCTCGGATTTTTGGTGGAACACGGAGGAGTTAAGCTCTGGAAACCCCTCCGTGTAGATGTCGCAGTCAACGCGAAAGTCAACTATCCACAGCTCGAATGCAACGCTTTTAATACGAAAGAAAAACAAGGCAAAGTTTGCTTTTGTATGACACCGTTGAAACCTCTTGCTAAGAAAATTCAGGAAAATTTCGAGACTCTGGGACGGAGAGTTCTTCCGTATTCACGTTATAGCCCTGACCTCGAGGCAAATAATGCCCTTCTGCTCCCCTCTCCAAACCATCTCCTAGAGAAGAAAGCTCATCCTAACTATGATGATGTCAAAATCGACATCTGATCTTTCTTCGATCAGAATTCAGTAGAGTCCTACAAGGGAGGCATCGAGCAGCTACTAGTGTGTTGGCAATAGGTTGTAGATATTGATGGAGGGTAGCATGCCGGATGAATGGAACAAAAAGATAATGAAAATATTAAATTCAAAATTCGGCCAGTTTGTTGCAAGACTTATGGACCGACCTAATATTTCTTTTCCACTCACCAAATCTAGAATATCCTGCATATGTGGAATGCAATAAGTTTCGGTCTCTGTAATTGCATTTATTTGACGATAATCAACTGTAAATCGCCATTGGTCTTTATTTGGACCTTTTTTGACCAGTACTATTGGGGAAGCGAACTTACTGGTGCTAGGTTCAATGATGCGTGTTCTTAGCATCTCTTGGATTTGTCGTTCTATCTCTTTGCGTTTTTCCAGAGGCACTCGATAAGGTCTTTGTTTTGGTGCTTTTGAGTTCGGTATAAAATTAATACTATGAGTGATTGGGCCATTATAGCGACCAAGGTTTCCATCTTCTCCTACGAAACATTCGTGATATTTATCTAATAATTTGTGGAAATCAAAAAGTTGCTTTTCATTTAGAATAGAATGATTGATTTGAACGCGGTTTTCGATTTCTGTGGATTGATTGTTGGGAAAGTGGGGTAATTCTTTAGCAAAGTTAGCTTCAGGTGGGATATATTCAGATGATTCCTTAATTTGCTGGTTCCTATTGGCAGTGGCATATAATTAATTATGATATACTTGAAAATTGGGTTCCTGGAGCATTTCTACTCCTACAAAATCTGCTATCGCAATAGGATTTTCTTTTTGTAAAGGAATTTGGGTAGGATATGAATTAAATATGCGTAAACATATTGTTCCCTGAGTGTTTGGGCATGAGAGGGTTTTGCCTACGTGGATTCCGTTCGGTATGTTATACAGTGGGTTATCAGAGGTGAAGAGTTCCCAATGCTGAGGAAATATAGTATTAGTGGTTCCCATAACTATGTTGTCTGAAAATGGTTGCAGGGTAATGTTTTCGACTAAATGAACAGGAAGATTAAGAAGGTCATGGTTGCTATAATGTAGTGTTGTGAATGGGACAGTATTTTTATCGAAAGAAACTGTGTGGGAATGATAATTGATTGACATAGTTTTCGTGAAACGTTGGATTGTGTCGTTGCCTAGGATGAACGGAGAAGAACAATTGGCATCCGAAGCGACGACATAGCAAGTGATTCTTATGGTTTTGCTTCCTATAGTAAGATGTGGAGAGAATTGGCCAAGAAGGTCCATAAAGGATCCATTCGCTGTGATACCTTTTGTAATCAAGGGCTGAGAAAGCTGAGCCGCCTTAATTTTTCTAGCGACTTTTCGGAGACGATTGTAAGGGCGGATCCAGTGTCTAGAAGAGCTACTATTGATGAGTTGTTGAGTTTAGCCAAAAGAGATAAATCATTTGACTAGTGTTTCCATGATAGACACAAGAAATTCCTGGGAAAAGATTTGAAAATTGTTGTTTAGTCGCTTGTGATGCAGGTGGTGCTTTCGGTATGCGAATTATAGGTGGTTGTGAAGCCGATTGTTGATGAAATGTCGACGGTGGGTTGATTATTGGATCTGGAGCTGCTGGTAAATTGATCATCGGTAAGGGAGCAGCAGGAAGGTTAATCATTGGCAGGGGAGCAGCTGGAAGATTGATACAAGCAGGAAGCTGAATGGACACGCTTACTGGTCCACTATTAGCTACGGTGTTATCCTGGGTATGTTGTTTTGCCGCAATGTCAGAGAAAATTTTCTTCTCACAGGTGGAGGAAAAAGTGAAGGAGATTAAATTACCTATGGCTCGAAAGAGTGGAGGTTCAACGGTAGTCCGAAACAAAGTAGTTTGGCAATATAAAATTGCGATAGCTACTAGAAGAAAGAGACAAATAGACACAATGACAATCGTTCTGACCAGATTGTGCAAGCCCAAGGATTCGAGAACTTTTTCCTTTTGTGATTGTAGAAACTCTCCTGCGTTTGGATTCCAGAAATGCTGCTGTGTCCGTTAGTTCCTGTCCGAACTGGTCTGACATTGGTAACTCCTTTCTTACTGATTTTGACTGGACAGTGTATAAATTGTTCATCGAGTTGAGATGGTTTTTGATAAGGTATAGATCAGTTGAAATCTTAGCAAGATCCGAATGAAAAATTGGAGGGGAATTGAAAATAAAATTTTCTTGTGCTAGATTATTAGGTAAATTCAAATGAATGTTAATTGCATATCGCGAAGGCTGACTTAATCGATGGTTGTTTCCATCATTGTAAATGCCAAATGGTTAATGTCCGCAGTCAGCTCGTGGACTAGACTTAACAAGATCACGTGTACCTGGTTGAATAAAATAAAACTTTTTCCCAGCTCTGACTGGTGTAAAGATATAGCAAGTTCCTCTTATATTATGATCGAAAGATAATTTCATCCACAACGATTTCTTTGCATTTGGAGACCATTAATACGTCTCCTGCAGAAAGAGCGAATATGTCTTCTCGATTCAAAAGTATTCGCGCTGCAGTTGTTGGATTGATTTGAGCTATTCCTCTTATTGAGTGTGCTTTGAAGTTCATGAGCGTACAAATTTTGTCTAACAGAAAATTGAAATCTTGTTTTATGATTTCATCCATTTTAATTTTCAAAAATTGCATTTTGGTATTAAGTTCCGCGTGACGATTATCTTGGCGCTGTTCGTGGCCTATGGTCTGATATTATTTATAGCAAAATCGGGTTTTGAATGAAATGCGATATGACGAGCTATTTGTCGTGACATATCGGAAGTGGATTTATGAGTAGGATTTTGATCATCATTTAAAATCGAGTCTTTAGTCCCAGTTAATAAAAGTTTAAAGATTTATGATTGCCTGATGTCATAGTTGCTAATCTTTTCTTTCGTGAAAATGGAATGTTTGAAGAGTGGCTTAAGTTGTCCACAGATCTTTTGTTCATATTACGTATGAGCCTGTAAATCAAGGGAACGGTAAAATGTGGTTCCTTTATGGCTGGTTCGTCCGTGGGGAGCTTGTATTGATCGTTTTGTGACTGCGCGCTAGATTTTGCTGTTTTTAGTAAAGTATCGTCAGTACCATATTGATTTTGAGTAGGCTGAGGAACGGGTAGTTACTAGATTCAAAAGTTGCGAATTGTAAAAGTGTTTACGATTAATACCATCCACTACTTCGGGGTATTGTGAAAATAAGATGTTAGGATGATAGTCCTCTATTTCTGGCAAAACGATGAATACACCATTATCCATTGGGATTGCAGAATTATTCAAACACCATGCGTTAAGTTGTGAATGTGAGAATGTTACATTTTTATAAGTAAAAGCCGATTGGATGTTATTAAGTACTATATGAGTAGGGGTTACATAGGCAACTCCCTCAGTGGCTTTTACGTAACGGCATATTGAAGTAGTAAGGTGGTGGTGTCCAAATAACGGTACCATGCGTGAGGTTACATTGGCTTTTTGTAATGTCACAATGTGCCATGCTCCCAAATTGGCCTATTAAATGATTGCCATCAAAAGTTGCAACTGTTCCTTTTTCAAAATATACGTTTGTAGTGACTGTGCACTTTTCTCCGAAAAACCATGGATAGGAATAATGAATTTGGTTTTCCGAACCATATACACTAGAGGGGGGTCCAGTGGACGTCCAAATATTTTCTTGATTGTGTAATTGACTCGCAAAGAGTAGGGTCCATAGGGGTCATAAATTCTTCATCACTATTGACTGAGAATGAAACATGCAAGTATGAAGATGCGCATATTCTCCTAGTTTTATTGAAGCAGTGAAATGCTGGTATTCAACAGTGGTTCTGTTCTTTCAACGTAAAGATTGGCTCCCGTGATCATGACTTGGGAAGAATTTGGGGAACTCGTGCATGTCACAGGATCAGGGAAAGCTATGGGCCAACCGGATTTTCCCGCTGCACAGAGTTGGTATTTAGAGAAAATGTTGAACAAGGACTTATCATTATGCTTACGATAGCGACAATGAATAAAGAAGTCATGGGTTTCAAAATGGTTTTTGGACTACTTGTAGTTATGGAGTTAACCGAGAAATGGGATGAAGAATTGGGTTGTTGGCGAGATGGGGACCGTGTACGGTGAAATGGAGAAGTACCACGGCGATATGGAGAGTTAGCACGATATGGAGAGTTAGCACGATTGTATGGAGAGTTGGCACGATTGCTTTGGTATCCTTGGTTTCTATTATAAGTCGGTGTAGTTGGGCGATTTTGCTGTCTACGAAATTGGGGTGATTGGTTTCTACTGTACCTTTCTTGTGTTGTGGGTGCGAACCTTACATTATTGCGAGATGGGCTGCGAAAGCGTGGATTATTTTGGTTATTATTTCGAAAATTATTGGATCTATTATATCTCCTAGGCTCGAAATCAGGGTTGAAGTTCCGATTAGGTTTACGAAAGTATGGAGTTCTAGGAATTTCAGAAGATCTATTGGAAACTATTGCATCAATGGCTCTGTCGATTTTTGCTATCAACAGGTCCTCTTCAGGAGGGGAAGTGGAGCTATTTATGTTATGCATCCGTTCTGCATTGCGTAGTAAAGTATTATAATCGGAAGGTAGCGGACCAAGAAGTTCCCATTTCTTTCAGGAGATTCGTTCAAATTCCATCCGCATATTCATAATCCTTTCTCTAGCCATATCCAGAACTGGTCCGTTGAGAAATGCTCTTTGAGTTGGGTTATTGCTGAACGCCAATTTGATTTTTGCTCATCTGTCATATTATCATAAACTGCTTTTGCCACTCCCTTGAGATGGGCCGGGAGTAGACGTGCCATTTTGGATTCATTAATTCCCATTATGTTACTTATTTCATGGAATTCGTGTACAAAATCCATAAGACCAGCACCCATGTTTGCTCCCGAAAACGTTGGAAGTTTACTAGCGTATGATGCTAGACATAGCCTTTCAAATGCGGATTCTAAGCTATTATTAGCAGGTTGATTGTTGGCTTCCATTTGAATATCTTGGGGTACAGTAATGTTTTGATTGGGGTTTTCGAAAGTGAATTGCACGTAATCGTATAATTGCACAGTTACGGCTTGAACGTATTGCTCTTGAAAGTTATTTAATGGATGGGGAATTGCAACTGTAGTTGGTTGCTTGGTTCGTCGATAATTAGTGGAGAAGGCGTGCGCAATGAGCTGATTGTTGAGTAAGGAGTTAATGAAGATAAACTATCGTCTGAAGGTGGGGCAGTTGGTGTTAGTCGCGGAGGAAGAGATTGTGCGCGACTATATCTGGGTTCAGAATCGGAACTGGCAATGGAATTAGCTGGTTGAGGTGGCGCGAAGAATTCGGTTTTGTT
>MU869405.1:20098-40106 GCA_036418205.1 Ostertagia ostertagi | reverse complement strand
TGCGAATTTTCCTTTAAAGAACGTAGTAAATTGAATTCCTGCTAACCATTATGTGGTTTCAGACACACCGGAAACGGTGGTTGTAGTGAAGACTCATTGAAGCTTCCATCAACCTATAATCCAGAATTATGGAATTGCATGATCACTTGAGTGGGAGAGGCGTAATCAAGCGGTGGTGGGGAATTATGCGCGTTCACACATAAACCACGTGTTGGTCTCCAGTCAATTTCTTGGGAGATTATTGCATGAAATTAGCAGTCTTGGAACCAAGCTTTGAACTTGCCTCTCCTCACTCACGGATGATGCGAAAAGATTGCCCTTGTTTAAGTCACAGTCCTCATCGACTAGTATAATCATCCTTTTTGAGATTACATTCGTGGTCGAGCGGAATATCGGAATGGTTATGCCAAGTATTTACTTGCAGCAGGTCAGTGTGCATTGGTGTGTCATAACTCATCACTTTACTCTCAATTTTGTCATGAATTCAACGACTTTGAGTTCTAGGTAAGACAGGTGACTCCTTAGGTTTCATTGATTCTTGTCTTTGAGTGGGTTTCCCCTCTTGTAAACGTAGTTGATCACACAGTGGCGCACGTTACCGAAGTCCGTCGATTGGGGCTTCGGAGTACCTACGAAGCAAAGAATTAATATTTATGAGGGGACGTGTCACTGTGAAACATCTGTCTGTCATTTTGTCACATTTTAAGAAACTTAATTGAACAATGACAACGAATAAACAATAGCTAGGGAGGCAGCATGGAGTTACAACAGTATTTGTTCGTATTTAGATCATTGCCAGCTTCGTTGCCGCTTCCGAAAGCACTGACATTCCGATACAGTATTCCCTGGTTACTTTTGACGAAAATTGTAAGTTTTTTTTGCTAGAATATGAGATTCAAATCTTTGAAGTAGGTTCACGGTAAAGTAGCACTAACGAATATTTCTACGCATCAAATTGGATTATATGTTTAAAAATAATGGAAATGAGAATGAGGGATGTCTTGCAAAAGTTCAATCGAAAGTATTTTTTCAGTTAGTCCACAAACGTCATCAGCATCTCGCATGCGTCGTTCGTTGAAGTTTCGAGAATGCTTTGAATAATTTCACGAACACAGACCCATCGTCAACCATGCTTATTGATGCTATTCAAGAGGTAAGCGCTTGGTTAGGGTTTCCAAAATTCATGCTAAAATGTAAAGAAAATAAAGAAGTTATCAAATCAGATCAGAATAATCAGTTATGCGCGTACTTTTTCGTTCAATCATTGAGCTCTGCTCTTCTTGTATCTACATGAAAAGTTAGTCATTTGTTGAGTAATTGATATTTTATTGACATTGAATTCGATGTTGCACAGTGTTTATTGACTCTGAATTGAAGAGTACACTCGTCAGCTAAACTGACTAGATTTTTCCGTCTTAAATTCGCTCAACTGAAAATGGATTCATCGACATGCAAGCGCTTCCCTTAGGTGCACAACTCAGTCAGAGTTGAAATTTTTGGTAGCTTCATAGCAGCATTTTTTTCTGAATTAAGCGGCAGTTAGAGGGTAGGCTAGCACCAGAATATTTTCTTGATAGAAAATACAATTTTTTGGATTGTTCTGACTAGCAAAGGAAAGCGTTGCATTCTCAAATTTGTACTTGTGTTTAGCACTGCCCAAAGCTCTCTGATACCGAGAACTGGGAGATTGCCGACATTGGGTCATGGGGACACATCGTTCACTACTGGCTCAAAATCCCACTTTCTGTCCGCGGGGCCTCACACCTAAAGTTAGATTTCTCCGTGATAGAGCACTTCATAAATTTGGAATTTACAACATCATTTTCGAAAATGCAATATTTCTATTCGTTGCTGAGCACAACTTCTTACTTCCCGCCTTCGGTCCAGGTCAGTCGTTAAGCAGCGGAAGCCAGTCGGGCCTTTTCACTCCAGCGCTCAACAGAGGGTGTTATTGCAACCATCCTACCATTATCTCCCGGTTGATGTTGAGCAGCACTTGGATTTCTATGTGACTGGAAGGAATTTCTAATAAGTGATGTCTAAGATGAAGATCTCGGCCACTAGACGGGCCGACCACCCTAAAGAAAGCTTTCAAGAAAAGCCGATTTTCTTGTGAGACTGTCTTTTAGGAAGGGGGGCACTATTGCACTATTACAACCCCAGTAGGGGTGAGATGGGTCAAAAAATAATTTTCGCTGAAATTTCGGCTATGGGGGTTATCGAGGGCCCTTATCACGAATAAGCCTTTGAATAGTGGAGGGCTCCAAGGTGAGTAGGGCACTCCCCTGTGGTCTAACACACTCCAACTTTGCCACACGGTGCGTGGTTCACCCACTCCGGAGTTTCACTCCCCTCCCCTAAGCTTAGTCCTAGGCGCCATGGTGAGAAAGCCTAGAAAACCAGAAAATATGCGTTAAACGAATGTTTAAAAACCAGTGTCATATTCGTGATCAGGCCCCAAATAGCCCCTATTCAGAAGTTTACGGCGAATTTGGTGATAATCAGTAGTGGCGCCAGCGCCAAAAAAGGATATCATATTCGTGATCAGGACCCTCGATAACCTCCATAGCAAAGTTTCAGCGAAAATTATTTTTTGACTCATCTCGGCCCCCACTGGAGTTGCTATAACGCAATAGTGCCGAAGGGGAGTATCCTTATGGTTGTTTGACTCTAGAAAAAGCTAGAAAATTTTGAAATTGCGCTTTCGCAGAGAGGTGAACGCCTGAAAAACAACTCTTCCTGCATTCTGGTCTACACATGTTTTCATGTGATATATGAAGTCGAGGACAATTTCGTTGATTGTTGGCCACACTAGGTTAAAAATGGAAAAGTTTTCACTACCGCTTCTGCATGCATTACTGCTCACATCGTGCATAGTGATGGCAACCTCGGATTTTTTCCTTGGTAGCACGAAGGACTCTCTCTGTCCCTGTCTTTGTATTATACATGACCGCAGCGTTTGCGACCACATCTTCTTTCTTACCTTGTTCAAATGAAGGATGCTTTGAGTGGGATCTGTTCTCCATGAAGCGGGCAGAAAGGATGATGTTACGTTAGATGAGTGAAGGCAGCTTTAGTTTTAGGTTGTTTAGGTAGGAGAGCAAAGTGCGTGGTGTAGAGTAACGTTGTCTTCCACATCAGACCGGTAGTTGCACGGACTCGTACTTACTTTTCGACCGTGAGATTCTTTTCATGTTCGTACGTGTGTCTTCTTCTTCTTTTTCTCCTCTAGCGTTAGTCCCGCGCAGTCGCAGGGTCCGCTGTCTTTGTCAGTCGTCGCCACTTTGCTCTGTCCAGGGCATCTTCTGCTGTGGCCATGACTTCACTTAGGTCCTTCTTGATTACGTCTCTCCACCTCTTCTTTGGGGCTCCTCGCGGTCGCTTGCCTTGCGCTTCGAAGTCCATCGCTTCCTTATTGGATGGATCCTGTGGCCTCCTTAGCACGTGCCCATACCATCGCAGACGCTGCTCCGCACCTTCAGCTGGACAGGGGCAGTCTGCATGACCGCTCTGACGTCCTCGTTTCTGACCCCCACCTCAGCATCCTCATCTCAGCCGAGTGAAGCTGCCTTTCGTGATTCTTGTTCAGGGGCCAGCACTCGCTGCCGTATAGCATCGCAGGCCTTACCACTGTCCGGTACACCTTCCCTTTGAGCGTTCTGGAGCACCTTCGATCGCAGAGGATTCCAGTGGACTCCCTCCATTTCATCCATGCGCGTTGATCCGAGCCTTCACTGCCTGATCCACACTGCCGTCGGCTGCCAGATCGCTCCCAAGGTATCGGAAGTCCTCCACTCTTTCGGTCTCACCATGGCCGTCCACGATCGGCTCTGCACCCTCTTCGGAGCTCAGGAACTTGGTCTTCTTGACATTCAGCCGGAGCCCGCCTTCTGCCAGGACTTTCTGCCATTTCTGCACCTTGGCCTGTAGTTCCTCTGCTATCCGCTATCAGGGCGATGTCGTCAGCGTAGAGGATGGTCTTCAGTGGTCCTTCCATGAGGCCCTTCACCATGGCATCTAGTGTTAGGAGGAAGAGGAAGGGCTCAGAGCTGACCCTTGGTGCACCCCAACCGTGATGTCCTTCTTTCTCAGGCCGTTCGGCGTGCGTGTAGCTGCTTTAGCTTTCGTACGATGGCATCCGTAGTGAATCTTTCAGGCATGAACCCGTAGCGTTCCTGATCGGGACCACCTCCCTCAGCTTCGAGTCAACTAGCCGTTCTTCAACTTCATGGCAGTCAACTTGATACCGCGGTAGATGGAGCAGTCCATCTGTCGTTACCGCTTTACTTGGAGTTGGTAATAGTATTTAATCTCAATCATTTCGGCATTTTTCACACGCGTGTACAGTGTGAGAGATCGGATTCAGCATTTGATACACGTACTTTCGAGCGTTTCATGCGTAATTGGCACCACTAGAGCTACTGCCTTCTACTTTCTCTTGTTACTTGAAGATTGGGGACGATGGACTTGTTCCTCCATGCTCCGGATTTTCTTCTTTACTTATCAGGAGCTGGTGGCACACCTTTATGCGTAATCTCGAGCCGCTTCAATTGTGCTCGATTGGAACACCATACGGACAATTGCTTTTCCAACTCATCTCCCAAGTGCAACCTAACCCTTATTCCAGGAGTGCGTGAGGACAAGCTGCGGGCCTTGCCATGAGTCGTTAATCTTGTGGGGGACTCGCTCGTTGTAGAGTGCATCGGTTAAGTATTCTTCACTAATCCTCGACTTCGGGGGTTGTTAGGATGACCCGTCGCTCTGCCTTTTCTTTTCACCACCTGATGGTCTTGGGTGCGCAGATGCAGCCTTAGCCAGCCTGAAGACGAACTTCTATGCGTTTCTGCTTTCCAACTTCTCGTACAAGGCGTCCATCTCTATGTTCTTCGCCTTGGCGACAGCAGCCTTAGCGAGCCTCTCGAAACTCCTGTAGGTAGCGAGGTCTTCGGATCTCCAGGTTTTCTGCCAGCGCTTGTATGCTTCCTTCTTCACTTATCTGTGACACATTCAATATTTAGGAGTCTGAAAGGGTTTAGGCTTTAAAGGACGAATTCACGATGAAAAAGCAACCCATTTCAAATTAACCTAGGGATGGTGAGTGGTACACGAAAGAAGGAAGAACCATGAGAAACGGCCCAGAACCCGAGAAATGGGACCCCTTCCTTGCCCGTTGATTTGAGCATTGATGCGACTCTCATCGCTGTGCCCTCTTCAACACTACGCTCTCTCAGCTATCTATCTATCTGAAGACTTCGTACTGAGATCTGGGGGGAAGAAGTGGATCAGATGATCGGTGGGCGGAGATCGCCAGACCCGCCAGCTTTGAGGCATGATAGGTCGTCGAGGTCAAATTTTTCCATGCGAATTGCGCGTCAGTTCGCACCCTCAGAGAGGTCCGTGGGTCCCTCAACTAGGTCAGTTTCCCTTTCTTCGACCTTCATTCTTGATCGTGCATTCTCTTTTATGTGGTTTTGCTTCCTTGGTATGATATGGTGGATTAAATGTAATTATTGTGTTGTCAGCTATGTTTGAGTTACCTTTATGTATTCGATACATGGAAATTTTCCGACTGCATGAATTCGTAGGTAGGAACGCGGCGCTCCACGCGCGCTGCGTAGCGTGATTGGCGACTTTTAGTTTTTACTTTTCTTCCTACCTGCCCTTATCAGGTCCCTTATCTTATCCCTTATCTTATCGGGTTGTAGCCCTCTTTTCCCAAAACCAAGGGTCCTGTCCCAGCATACATAACACTTGTGGCTCTGGGCGCTCTAGTGTCAATGCGGGTATGTAATGGAATTGACGACTTTTGCGTTCTGACCCCCTTATCAGCCTTTATCAGTTGTAATCACTTTCCAATCACCTACCAACAATGTCCCCGTCCCACCCCTACATAACACTTGCAAGTGTGGACGCTCAGCACGTTGACGACATCACGCGTTTTGGGTTTTTGCACCGCGTGGGACAAGGGCGCTTTTGCGAGCGCGGCCGTCACACCTCACACCCGTAAATTTCGAACGATAACCTTGGGAAGCTTCAAAGGTACGAAACCATTTCAGCAATATTCAATGCGTAGAAAGTAATCGAAGATATAGTAGCGAAATTCCGATCAAAAAACGTGAAATGGTAAGAAAATTGGAATTCAAGTCCTTTTCTCTGTAGTGGATGCCAAAACTAAATCTTTCTATCCCTTTAAGTTTCCCTTTAAATTTGTATTTACTTGCACTGCCTTTTCTCCCTGACATGTTAATCAGAATAGGAAGAAAACGAGGGATGAACTAAGGTGCCGCGGATTATATATTATCTAGAATATAGCAGTTTATCATGACCGAGTAATGGTTATCGCGATAACTGAAGATCGAAAGAGCCGAAGCGTTTCATAAGGTAGTGTGTACCACTCATGTTTTGAGCTAACTTTAGGAATTCTTAAACTGAACAGTCCCTTGGCAGAGGTACAAAACTAAAGAAGGGGATCTTTCTTCAGGCGTACAAAATTACGATCCAACCTCCATCTATAATCTTCGCCTTCACCTCTCACAATGCTGCCAAAGTGCCGACAAGTTTTCTTAAACAACGTTTGGGTACTCAGGTAAGGCATTTTCAATTCCCATAATTCTGTACAAATATATGCTAAGAGAAACTGATGACTTTGATGGCTCTTTATTTCCTTTGTATAGCGACCGATGAGTGTCTAGAAATCGCCTTTTGCGACCTAAATACAGAAGCGCTCCATGAGACACTTTTTTCAGTTATAACTCTTTCTCTACTAGTGGATTCAATTATAAAGTTTTATGTGTTCGACGAAAGCATATTCCTCCATAGAATTTTTCAGAAAACAATGAGCCTATTTTTTACGCAATATTTTTATGACCACTGTTGTTTGGTCAGATTCAGGGCCATGATTATGTGCCCATACATATTTTTGCTAGACCGTTGGGTAACTTTGCCATCGGAGATGAGCGAATACATCGATGGGGTTTGCGTTTTTACCGTAATCACGACAGAAAAGAAAATTTTCACATCCACTACGGCGTGTGGTGAACAGTTTCTTTTTTTTGGTAACGATCTCTAACACATTTGGAATTTCCTCGGTCACGTCGTTGAGTAATTTCTAGACGTTCTTAGTGATCAAATTTTTTGATTCCTTGGTAATAAGTGCCGTATTCATAATTATGCATAGTATTATATCTTCACCTTCCACAAGTACGAACAAATTGTTGAAAGAAAAAGTGAAGAAGTGAGAGAGAAAGAGAAGGGAGAAGTGGAAGTCTGACCTCTGCTGGAACAATCTATTGTTAACAGAAATTGCGCATAAAAGCGATCAGAAGTGGTGATGGAGAGCAGCCCAAAGTAAGCCTGAGGAAATGCTATCAAATCTTGGAATTTGTTCCCTCATTTCTCTTCATGTAAATATAAATAGTGGTCGTTGTTCAAGGCTCTGGGTGATGTGCTTTTTAGAACGTTTTTTGCATGTTTTTTGTTTATGAAACAAAAATGTTTTTATTTTCACTGAGCGGCCGTGTGTTTGCAAAAAAAGGGAAATAATTCCTTTAGAAGTGTGAATTCCCGGCCTTGATCTGCTGGATATACTTATAAATAGCATAGAAAACTTCTGTGTATGTTGGAAGGAACTAAATAAGCTACCTAACGAAAGCAGGGCGAACTTGGTTAGAAATGATGATAATGTTGTCCTGACATAGATTCAACCTCGGAAAGAGTGCTTCAATATAATATTGCAATGATGTAATACTTGTGGAAGCGGGCAAAGAGCTTGTCGTTATCGTTATCCGCAGCACTGATGACCGGCGCAAGTTTTCAAAGTCAGCTGGAAGCCTCGATGGCATTTGATTCCTTTTCTCATAAGTAATACATGTGCCATGCAGGAGCAGTTCACGAATATGCTTCGCTGGCAGCGCCGTTTCGTAACGATTCAGCGCCGTCTAACCCCTTTATAGTGCCACAATAAATCACCCTCGGCTATGTAAACCCTACTGAGTAAATCAGGTTGCTGATAAGTAACTTCACTATTGTTAGTAGGGAGTTTCCCTTTAAGATTCCGTGTTTTTACGTATTCTGCACTATGAAAAACCTTGTTTCACAATTCAGTCAGAACTTGTCACGATCTCTTGTCAACACATCATTATTGAGCGGTCAACGAGTCTTCTTTCTTTAGATTCCACTTTTCCAACTGACCGCCATACCGTAGAACTCTTTTCGAACAAAAGTCTTCGTCCAAAACTCCCTGGATTAGTGATGCCACGTACCTGGTTACGACTGATTCAGACATGTCGTCAGTTTTCCAATGTCTCGGCGGCAAAAATTTTCCAGTCTAGATTTGGCGAGTCAGAAGTGTCGAGTTCTGGCTATATAAGTGAATTCAAAAAAGCAGGACCCACTTTTTTGGACAATTCAGTAGTGGAATGTTGAGCAGGGGTGGTGACACTGACACTGACACCACTCGGTGCTTATCTGTTGATGTCAACCTGAAGTGCAGAATTTATCATCATTAGAAGCGCGTAGATCCTGGGAACATTTTTTCGCCTATTTTGTTATTGGAAAAGCAATGCGGCCAAAAGACGCGTTTTCGCACTGCATGTGCTTCTTTCTATGAGCTGCAGGAGACCGTATTGGAAAGCGCTCCACGCCTTCGCTGTGCGTCTTTTCTTGCAAGTGTAGACAAGGCCTCTTAAATTCTTCTGCTTCACACAAGTCGGAATCGACATCTAATAATCAAGCATGTTCCCACCAGCGGAAAAGCTCACAGACATGGCTGATTGTTCTTCGTTGAATATTTTTTCAGGTTAATGTCTTCTACATGCAGCTTGAGGACTACCCACAGCAACCTAGCGGATTCACAATACCCATGATAGGTAATTTGCTTATATTTTTTCCTCAGCTAGGCCATCTTCCAAAGATCGCAGCAATTTCTCACAACAGTTTGAAGTGTGTTAGGAATAAATGTGCGCATGAACCGATTTTGAGTTGTACTGTAGGCGGCTACTCAGCAGTTAGGAAATATTGAACGACATTCTTAGTGCGCTGCGAGCTCTTAGATCAGGAAATATGTATAGCTAGTTTGGGCGTGGCGAGAAACGCTCGAGAACGTTACTGATTTCGGGCTGGTCATAGATACATACACTGCGTTCAATAATGATACAGCCACCTAAAATTTGTTCGAAAACTTAAAGTTCATAGAGTTTCTGAAAAACTGTCCAGATAGAAAATGTGACAAATTTCATGGCGAGTTCAGATATCAACACAAAAATCCATGTCGAAAACACTAAAAAATTTTGTGCTTATTTTTTCAGAAGAGGTCGATTTTCCTATGTTCAAAAATGATACAGCCACCCCGTGTTTCTTCGTTGAAATTCATTTTTGCTTCATGAAACTGATTCGCAGTTATCAGGCTTTCACCTTAATGTTCCCACAAGATAAAAAAGACAGTTGGTTTTGAAAAAAGGTAAACTGTAGCAAAAAAGGACCAGGAATCGTCAAGCAGTCATATTGCGCAAAAATTGAGTCAAAGCTCCAATACGGTTAACAATCTTTTCTGGAATCCTGTAGGTTATGGAACAACGAAGAGCTCTGGATGTTCATCATTGCTTTTTGGTCAATTTAAACTTCGCAACATTTCAATTTCATCGAACAGTGCCCGGAATTCCAGTCTTCTTTCAGAATTAAACTTTCAATGGATATTGTTTGGGATGTGTTGAAGATTTTCCGAGGTCATTCTTCAATGGAGAATTAAAGAAACCTTGTTTGTGAAAAGAAATTCTCTCGAAAACTGAGACATTTTTTGCTCGAAAGTGTAGCCACGTCCACTGGAGCAAGATCAGTTCTTTTGTCTGTTATGTCTTACTTTCTGTCTGCGTTTCTCTCAATGTTTTTCGCTTCATAGGAGTCTAATGAAAGGGAAAACCCTTAATGAAGAAAGAAAAACTCAAACGAAAGTCAATAGAAAGTGAAACACACACAGAGGAACTGATGAAAACCTCACTGTGCATAGAGGTTAACTTTATAATTTGCTGTAACTACGATTCTCCAAGCAGAACAAGAGTTTTTTCTAAATGATTTATCGAAGCAGTTCATATTTTTGATTATGAAAAGATTCGTGGTCCACAGGCAGGGTCAACCCTGCGTTGCGCAAAGAACAACGAGGGGGTCGTATTCAGCCGACCGAAAAGGGAGGGGGTCGTATCCACAGACGGGCTGCAAGACGGCTTGAAAAGTGCAGTGTCCGGGAGTGCACTTTCAGCCTCTAATGTTCTCCAGGAGCTCTGCACGCTGTCGGAGAGTCACACAGACATGAGCTCCATGGGAGCATTAAAGCATGCAGAGCACTATAAGTCTCACCATCAGCTTATTATCCTTAACGACTATCCGGACGGCGCTTTTGCTCCGCGGCATAGATCAAGAGTACAATAGACAATAGCCAAAAACTTTGTTACAGTGTAGTGCAAAAACATGGTCTGTCTTCGATGATGAAACATTCCTGAAATCCCGAGGAGAACAAAGTGTAGAGCAGTTCATGGGAAAGTGAAACAAGAGTGCCATATAACAGCACAATACAACTCAATCAGGATACTAACACCTTCTTCAGGAAAACAGAAGACTTTCAAATGCGAGTGCGAATTCTGCCCACAGATAGGTGCACGGCGTATACCCGAGCAGGCGTTTTCCCATAAAAACGCCTCCTCTGTCAGCGGCCGTAAGCAGACAAACTTTCTGAAGAGAGTTTTGATGCTTTCAAATAAAATCTAAGCGAAACAAAGTGTAGCGAATTTGCTGAATTGAGTTCTAGAGACGCCGTAGGAAAATTGAGGCAGAAGAAGAATTTCAGGGAAATTTCACAGTTGTTATGAAGTACTCTTCGAGTGGATTCCAACAATCTTTACCGCTTCTCATCACATTAATTTCAAAGGAAGTTATGGGCCTTTAAAGACTGCATAGTCGCGGTCCAGGAAAAAGGCTTGAAAAAAATCAAGGTGGAATTGACGGAACAACGGGACTATTTTTTGAGCGAGTGATTATTTCAAGAAGTTTTAGCACTTATTCGAAAGCTCTAATCCTCTAGTTTCTAATTAGCCTTAGACATTCTGCAAAAAGTTGATTATGAAGAAAGTTATGAATGTTTGAATGTCAAAAACTCGCGTGTGCACAGAAAACGGAACAACGGGACGATTTTTTGAAATACTGAACATCCACAACATTTCAAATACTCCTCAGGAAGAAAACTATTTATATTTTCAAAATTTTGGTGTCCGATTTCATGAAACAGCTTCTGAAAGAAAATATAACCTTCTGAATGGAGGGGTTTGGATTGCAATGTAATTGCTACAAGGTTTAGTTTTTCAGATTATAAGGTAAGGAAAGTTGAGAGATCGAAAAAATCCTGGTGGGTTTCTGAAAGTAGAAATCTTTACGATTAAAATGATGTATTGGTTTACGCAAAAATTTGGAAATTCCTTCTATTTAATGAATAAAACTTCATTTGCCTCGATTTCCTCCTCTGAGCGAGACAAAGCGCGCGGATTGACCACGGTCCACCACTTCTCCATGTTGGTGACTGCCATCATTGATGAGCATTGATGAGCATAAATTATGTGAAAGACATGATAGTTAATATGGGGGGTCGTACCGATACCCCCCGAAAAGGAAGGGGGTCGTAAAAATTTGGGAATTTGCGCAACGCAGGGTTGACCCGTGTCCACAGGTCGGTGGTCAGTGTTTGCAGCTTTAGAGAGGTGTTATATCCGGAAGGTTTGATGCATAACTGTTTTATTAGTTTAGCTCTGAATAAGCATTCAAAGTCAACTAAAAAAGTGATGTTGGGGATTAGCTGAAGGCGAATCAGATGAACACCTTGAGTTCGATGTCAACATTTCCGAGCTCAATTTCCAATATTCTACTACCGTAATCGAAAGATAAGTTGAAAGCTAAATGAAAAATTGACAACATCCAAGTTTTTTGATTTAGAAGGAACCCATTATAATATGTCAGAGCAGCGGGCAGCAGCTCTTCAGGCACTTCTGCAGACATTCCATTGTATCGTTCTCGATTTCAAACTCGTTGTAGAGCAATCACTTGCACTGCTCCAATGGATTGTTGGTGATAAAATTTTGATTCTCACGATCAGTTATAATTGCCGTACAAACAGCGGTGGTATAGTGGGAAAGACCGTTACCGCGCCCTCTGGGCCAGGAATCGAATCCGATTTATTCTCTTCTAGGTCAGCCTGAATCTCTACCATGGATTAGCTAGGCGGGTATGCTGTAGGGCTAAAAGACATGCTGCAACTCAGAAGATGCGAGGCTAAAATCTAATCGTATGTGCTTGATTACAAGGGGAGCACAATGTCAGCACGAGGCCACATAGCTACAATTCGTTGGAGCCTTCTATGCAATAATATGTTAAGTACTAGTTGCGGCGGAACTGGCTGCGTCTGCACCTTACCATTGGGTGATATGCACCCATGTGCTAGGGAGTGAACAGATGCATCCCCCTAAACTAAGTGGATCATGGGGTGGAGAATTTTCGAAGAGTTATTTTTTGAAGTGGTTGTATTTACTGACAGTTTTCCCTGAAGCTGCTGCTCCAGGGCGCTCTGGAGGGAAAAGTCCGATGTAGTAATGTCAATGCTATACGAGGAATTGGTATAACGGTCCAGCCAATTTCCCTCGAAGCGTGGGCAGTTTTCTTGTCAATGTAAGCTCGAGCAGTCGGGAAAAAGAAGGTTTCGAAATGTTTATTATGGCCTCTCTAACTGCTACGGCCATTCTAGAGAGCTTTTCCATGCTGACTTTTGTGGTGCTTGTCTGCACGTAGCTGAGTTATTCTCAACACTAGATACCCAGCAAATTCAACGATTCGGGAGTAAAATTCTCCCAAGGCGGAAGCTTCGGCTTTGGTTGAGATTTAGGATCTTGGGGGTGAGGCAGCCACAAGACGTGCGTGTTGTTGTCGTAGTGGACTCATTCATGGCTCATCTCCACTAATCAACTAGGGAAATTCCTGTCTATGCGTTGCAAAATGAAACTTCTGCAGATGTTCAGGCGTGCCTCTCGGCCATGATCAGTCGTTGCATGCTGTTTCCACCGAGAGTTCAATCCGCTGCAGCATGCTGGTAGTAGCGTCCGGATGCGCTTCCAACTCATGCGCAAGGAACCCCCATCAGGAGTGAAGGAAAAGTAAAACTGAGGTCGAACATTGCAAGTGTTATCGTCTTCGCCGATGTAGCCAATAGCGCAGTGCCCCATCAGAAGCAAGGACTAGGTCGAATACAGTGCTGATCCTGCCTATTGCGCTCCTTGCAGGATTCCCTCTTCATATGTTCGTAAGGCGTAATCATTTGTTTTGGTCATTGATTTATTTCGATATCCAGTTGGTCATCGCTGCATACTTTACCTTCTGAAACCTCACGGCTAAAGATCTTGGGAAGTTCTTACATATCTTCATATTTTACGGAGACACTGATTTCGCTTGCAGAAATTGATACTCAGCAAAAACCGGACAGGACACATATTGTTGAGATGCAGTTTTGCTTGAGTTATGCACAACTTTCACATAGGCACCTATCATAAACAGTGGTATGGTCAAGCACCGCGGAGGTGTCAGCGCTGGTGGATGATGGCGCTCGTTTTAATGAAACAATTTAGAGTAGCGAACGAGAACACATACAGTTTTCCATAACTCCGGTAAGGTTTAATGGGTTTTACTTCACCTTTGATATATTAGGTCGGTGCATAAGTCTTGCAACAAACTACATTTAATGCTATAAAAATTTTAGGGAGAACTCCTGAAAATCCGCAACATATTTCCTGACGTAGCATCAACCTTTGCAATTTCAGCCAACGGTCCAGCTCGTTGTCTGCTTACTTATTATGGATATTACACCGATTTCGCGAGAGGGCTCTCGATGCCCTTAATTTTTACGAGTACTGCTTGGAATGTTCCGCAAGTCATGCTAGACCAAGGATTGGCCAGAGATTCAGCGAGGCATGCTTTCTCAAACCACAATCACACGCGCGCTCACTTCTGCTCCAGCGTTTGACCCGTTCTTTATTTGAAAGCCCCAAACTCCAATCCCCCGGACTGACATATCGCGATTCATACTCGTCGCGTAAAGGGCCTCTAAATAAGTATCGATCTCTTTGCTAGGCATTCCGATGCGTCGCGGAGACGCACTGGGAACATCACAGCCTGATGACGAATCCGAAACATGTCTAAGTTGGTTCCCGACCTTGAGCCGATTCACCTCCAAACACGATTACCCCGTGCTCTTTCAAGTCCGATTACTAGGATTCTACCGTGACCCATACCATCTACTCATTGCTTGCTGAAACGAGGAGTATTCAGTCTCCTAACCATAACAAGCAGCGGTAGTCCTAGCCAAACGCTTCGGTGAGATCTATGCTAATCAACCTCGTCCAAGTAGGGCCTTCTCGGATTTCCGGTGGAACACGGGAGGAGTTAAGCTCTGGAAACCCCTCCGTGTAGATGTCGCAGTCAACGCGAAAGTCAACTATCCACAGCTCGAATGCAACGCTTTTAATACGAAAGAAAAACAAGGCAAAGTTTGCTTTTGTATGACACCGTTGAAAAACCTCTTGCTAAGAAAATTCAGGAAAATTTCGAGACTCTGGGACGGAGAGTTCTTCCGTATTCACGTTATAGCCCTGACCTCGAGGCAAATAATGCCCTTCTGCTCCCCTCTCCAAACCATCTCCTAGAAGAAAGCTCATCCTAACTATGATGATGTCAAAATCGACATCTGATCTTTCTTCGATCAGAATTCAGTAGAGTCCTACAAGGGAGGCATCGAGCAGCTGTTGGCAATAGGTTGTAGATATTGATGGAGGGTAGCATGCCGGACGAATGAACAAAAGATAAGGAAATATAGATTAAAATTCGGCTAGTTTTGTTGCAAGACTTATGGCCTTCGTACAATCGATAACCTGTGTTTTGCGTGTATTCCGACTTTCGAGGGTAATCCCCTGCGTAACTGTGGGCGCGGCTTTATCCAAAAATGTGGGCGAGTTTTGCTGACGATCTAAATTCTAAGCGCCCCCAAGAAGTCCGAGGCGGAAAAAGTGACGAGGTGCTGAGGAGTGGAGATTAAACTGTATTGTGGCGGGATGACCAACAGTGTGGCGGAGTGCGACGCAACAATTCACTAGTCGGCCCCAACATTCCCGACCGGGAACAAAGGTGGATAGATGTGGACAGTGGAGGTTAACTGCTCCTCCGTCGGCGGAATTGAACCAAAGTGGGCGGATTGCAACGAACATATAAAACTCGGCTCCAAGCATCCGGGCCGGAAACCACTACACTGGAGTGGATGGGGCAGTGAAGGCCAGCTGCATCGGTGCGACTTGCCAAAGGGGATTGTAACGAAATATATAAAACTCGTCTCCAAAGAACCAGTGAGGCTGGAACAAGGGAGTAGAGGTCGGCGAAGGAAAGGAGGTCCAAATGCTATTAGTGGGTAGAGCACGCACCCAAGTGGGCGGAGTTTGCCAAAAGTATCGCAATTCGGTTGCAAGAGGTCCTAGAGATAGGGGAAAACGGGGTTAGAGGTTGGTGAGGGAAAAGAGCTCAACTGCTATCACTGGGTAGAGCACGCACCTAAGTGGGCGGAGTTTGCCAAAAGTGTTTTAATTCAAGAGGTCCCACTAGACCGTGAAAAAGGGGTAGAGGTCGGCGAAAGGAAGGGGGCCAAATGCTATTGGGGGCAGGGCACGCACCGAAGTAGACGGAGTTCGCCACGAGAGATTTATTGTCCGGAAGCAGTCCGGAGACCGAGAAAAAGGATAATGGTTGACGAAGAAAGAGCGATAGAATTTAGCGGAGAATTCAGATATTCGTATTGTATCAAGCCAAATTTGAAAATTTTCGTCGCACCATCAAAATTCGCCACAGATCTGTGTTGCGCGCGCAATGCGTGCGGCGCCAACTGGTATTTATAAATGTCGTCTGGGCGGGCGACCGCTCTCCACTTAGCTCCGCCAGACCCTTACTGCCCACGCCGTAAATCTTGCCACACGAAGGGCACACTCCAATTACTCTTTATCCATGAATACGTCCGACAATTAGCGACCCTGATGCCTATAACTTGATCGTATGAACTAGAACTTGACACAATTTCTAAGAGACTTGACCCAATCTATCCCACTTGGCAAGTACCAAGCAACTTGGAATCGAAGCTAGAGAATTATGGAGAGCTGGGAAAAGCTAGCGATGAATCGAGCTCCAAGACAAGAGCTCCACGATGCTGACGGCAAAACTCGAACCCCTAGAATGTTTGTTAAGCGCTTTTATACGCGCTTATAGATGTCTTTTGATGATAAGCGCGTCTTCGCGAGCTTTCCCATAGCTTTGGAATGAGCAACTTTCCAAAACATTCACTGTGACTACAGTATCCTACATTGCTGAGAAGAAAAATGGTCGTGATCTCCATCGACATTTTATTATTATTATTATTATTATTATATTATTATTATTATTATTATTATTATTATTATTATTATTATTATTATTATTATTATTATTATTATTATTATTATTATTTATATTATTATTATTATTATTATTATTATTATTATTATTATTATTATTATTATTATTATTATTATTATTATTATTATTATTATTATTATTATTATTATTATTATTATTATTATTATTATTATATTATTATTATTATTATTATTATTATTATTATTATTATTATTATTATTATTATTATTATTATTATTATTATTATTATTATTATTATTATTATATTATTATTATTATTATTATTATTATTATATTATTATTATTATTATTATATTATTATATTATTATTATTATTATTATTATTATTATTATTATTATTATTATTATTATTATTATTATTTTATTATTATTATTATTATTTATTATTATTATTATTATTATTATTATTATTATTATTATTATTATTATTATTATTATTATTATTATTATTATTATTATTATTATTACTTATAAACAGCTTTAACGCGGCACGAGTGCGCATGACCGAAGGATTAGCTCAGAATACTTCTATCAATTATCATTACCGGAGCTGACAACGCATCTGAACAGCATAGCTCTATGCATCTCGGGAATCCTTGATTTTTTTTGACGACGACGTCACTGCATACTTTTAGTTCGACAGTCAAGTGGGCGTCTGCTACCTTTGACCGTCTTGGCCACACGAAGCGTGAGTATGTATGACACTTCTGATCAGTTACCTGAGTTCTTGTTGTGTAACCGCATACTATGGATAAAATTTCGATTATTCATCTTCGAGTTTTCGTCCCAATTGTTCTGCAGCTTTTATACAATTTTCTTCAGATTTCCAATGCACTGAATTCGATGATCGCTGAGAACGCTCTAATTTATGACGACGGTTTTCAGGTTGGTTTCGATTCGTCAGTGTGAATTTTGGGGTTACAAAATCGGCTTTTTTCCACAAACCGAATTTTGAACCATATCACAGGACTGCTCTACTACTCAAACGACGAGCTTTCTTGTGGAATCAACGGCAACCCGTGTAATACTGGACATTACTGGGAACGATGTTTCGTCTGCGGGAGCTGTAATTGTCCAGGACGGAAGAGGTTACAGTAAACCAATATTCAAGTTACGATCAAATTGGCTATATCGCTGTTATTGTGATACCAGGTGCAAGCTAGTACTCAACGGATAAGAAGCATTATAGTCAGTGATGCCATTTGGCCTGGTGCCGGGTGACGAGTGAGACACGAGTGATTCAAGGTGTAGGGTTCCTGGTTCTACAGTGCTCTCTTAGTTTATACTGTTTTATTAGGTTGGTAACTTTGACATGTCGTTTTTGATTAACGATTATTTCAACTATAGAAACTACATCGAAGCACATCAACCCAAATCACTCCCTCATTGTGTCTCCTTCTGTTACGCAAAGCATGGAGGCCTACCTCGTAGAACTCTTTCAGGTACGACTCGAAGAAGTTAGGTACTCAAATTTTGACGTCGTCGCGGTTATTGAATTTATTTGCTGCTAAGGAGCACTGCATTGACCTGGGTCAGTGATAGTTGGACGGCGCCAGATCTGTGATATTATATGGCGCAGAAGGTAGAGCGTTTTAACCTGACTCCCTTTTGCTGCATGATTTCGCGACATGTGGTACTGTGTTACCGCGCCATAGTTTAATCTTCTTCTTCTTCTCCCTAGCGTTAGTCCCGCGCAGTCGCAGGGTCCGCTGTCTTTGTCAGTCGTCGCCACTTCGCTCTGTCCTAGGGCATCTGTGGCCGTGATTTCACTTAGGTCCTTCTTGATACGTCCTTCCACCTCTTCTTTGGGGCTCCTCGCGGTCGCTTGCCTTGCGCTTCGAAGTCCATCGCTTTCCTTATCGGATGGTCCTGTGGCCTCCTTAGCACGTGCCCATACCATCGCAGACGCTGTTCCCGTACCTTCAGCTGGACAGGGGCAGTCTGCATGACCGCTCTGACATCCTCGTTTCTGACCCTGTCCAGTCGCGTCCAGCCGCAGGCCCATCTCAGCATCCTCATTTCGGCGGAGTGAAGCTGCCTTTCGTGATTCTTGTTCAGGGGCCAGCACTCGCTGCCGTAGAGCATCGCAGGCCTTACCACTGTCCGGTACACCTTCCCTTTGAGCGTTCTGGAGCACCTTCGATCGCAGAGGATTCCAGTGGACTCCCTCCATTTCATCCATGCCGCGTTGATCCTGCCTTTACTGCCTGATCCACACTGCCGTCGGCTGCCAGATCGCTCCCAAGGTATCGGAAGTCCTCCACTCTTTCGATGGTCTCACCATGGCCGTCCACGATCGGCTCTGCACCCTCTTCAGAGCTCAGGAACTTGGTCTTCTTGACATTCAGCCGAGCCCACCTTCTGCCAGGACTTTCTGCCATTTCTGCACCTTGGCTTGAAGTTCCTCTCTGCTATCCGCTATCAGGGCGATGTCGTCAGCGTAGAGGATGGTCTTCAGTGGTCCTTCCATGAGCCCCTTCACCAGGACATCTAGTGTTAGGAGGAAGAGGAACGGGCTCAGAGCTGACCCTTGGTGCACCCCAACCGTGATGTTTACCTCCTTCGTTAGGCCGTGTGGGGTGCGTATGGCTGCCTTGGCCCCTTCGTACATGTCCTTCACCAGAGAGATCAGGTGTTCTGGCACGTTCCGTTCCCTGAGCGCTCTCCATAGTACTGCTCGCGGTAGCCGGTCGAACGCCTTCTCCAGGTCGAGGAAGGCTAGGTAGCAGGGTCGGCGCTTTTCTCGATACTTCTCCATCACTTGCCTTGCGATGAAGATGGCATCCGTTGTAGACCTTTCGGGCATGAACCCGAACTGTTCCTGGGAGATCGGGACCAGCTCCCGCAGTTTCGAGTCGACCAGTCGCTCGTACAGCTTCATGGTATGCGCAGTCAACTTGATCCCGCGGTAGTTGGAGCAGTCCATCGCGTCACCCTTCTGCTTGAAGATGGGGACGATAGTACTTGTTCTCCAGGCATCCGGCATCCTTCCTTCCGCAGTTACCGTTGTTGAGGAATCGTGTGAGCCATCTTATCCCGTACTCTCCGAGCGCCTTCCATGCCTCGATTGGCACCCCATCTGGACCAACCGCCTTCCCAACCTTCATCTTCCCTAGTTCTCGACTAACCTCATCCTCTGTCCAGAGTGCGATGGGGCCAGCCGTCGCCTCTGCTTGTGAGCTGTCTTTGTGGGGAACTCCTCGTTCAGAAGCGTTCTGTAGTACTCCTCCCACCTCCTCTTAACTTCGGCTGGCTTTGTGAAGATGGCGCCGTTGCTGTTCATCAGCCGGCCTGTCAACCTGGGCCTGACGCTGGTACTAGAACCATTTTTGCAATTTTTGCAAGGCATGGTTTGAGCCTCGGCAGGGATCGAACTCGCGGTTTTTCAGAGGTGCAGACATGAGTCTAACCTCTTAACCACTCGGCTATCCCTGCCTCCGCCCATAGAAACTTTTAATTTATTGATGACACAATC
>MU869405.1:0-19998 GCA_036418205.1 Ostertagia ostertagi | reverse complement strand
TTTTCTGTGTAGTTTGGCAAGGCTCAATTTGTTGGCTTTTACAAGTTCTTCATTCTACAGGTACAGGTCAAGTATCCATGTTCTTCGTCTCAGTCCTTTACCTCAGTCTTGGAAGAGCTGAAACCATAGCTGAAAGTGCAGAGACTAAGTGTTGCTGCTCAATGTTTTGCACACAATGAGTGAGATTCGTTGGCCGTTTTTCCTTGCTTGAATATATACGCTCAGACGATGTTTTCTGATCAATCATCTTCGAGCAAAAGTTTTGGCTCGAAGAACATCCGCTCACTGGCGCTTTCGCAATATGCGCACTGAATCGCTCTCTCGAATGAATGGTCTCCCATATTACGAGGTTGTGTTTTAGCTGAGAAACAAAGACACAAAGGCACACATTTCAAAATTACCAACCTAGTAGCTGTCTATATGAGCAATATGGCGTACACATACTTGCGTTTGTAATGCGCTCTGGTGTGGATACTTTCCTTTTTTTCGGCGTCGAAAACTTGCATCCGAGCAACTGGGAGACAAATGGGAAGGGACCCGGAGCAGCTCCTAAAACAAATCCAGTTGTTCACTCCGAGATAGCGGGCTGTGCGCTTATGGTTAGAGAATACCAAGCCCACACTAACAGGCTTGGGAGAAATTTTGTCAGTACCTCGTATGTCGCGTAAAGGATTTACTACATATAAAATGCCATGTGTGTGTGTGTCTGTGTGTACTGTGTGTGTCACGAAATTCATAGCGCGTCGCAGCAGTCGTCAGGAGCTGATTTTTGATATGATATAGGGGGTGGGACGGGAACATATTTGGTGGGGGTCAGAAAGTGATAACGACTGATAAGAGCTGATAAGAGGCGCTGAAACGCAAATTTCACGAAATTCATAGCGCGCGTCCCAGCAGCAGTGGGGCGTTGGTTCCAAGAAGTGATGTACAGGGTGGGACGGGAACATATTTGGTGGGGGACAGAAAGTGATAACGACTGATAAGAGCTGATAAGAGGCGCTAGAACGCAAATTTCACGAAATTCATAGCGCGCGTCCCAGCAAGTGGGGCGTTGGTTTTAACAGGTGATGTAGAGGGTGGAGACGGGAGCATATTTGGTTCGTAAAGTGATTACAGCTGATAAGAGCTCGTGGGCTCATGAAAGGCCCTAGAACGCAAACCACACTGTTGGCAGCCTCTTGTGCCTGTGGCACCTCTTTGCTTATTTTTCTCACAATCATCAGAACTTTTCAATAATTTCACTACTGGTGATTGATGCACAGTTTTTCGGATAAGATAATGCATGCACACTGTTTTGAAATATGAAAAATGCCAATAAATCGAGAAAACAAATAGCCAGAACCGAAGGAAATTGAGAACCGCGTCTCACTGTCTTCAATGCAACTTAACAAAGTTCTTAGCGCGCGTCATGGCAGCAGTGGGGTTTGGTTCTGAAAAGTGATGTACAAGGTGGAGACGGTGAACATATTTGGTGGGGTACAGAAGTGATAACGACTGATAAGAACTGATAAGAGGCGCTAGAACGCAAGTTGTACGAAGTTAGTAGCGCGCTTCCCAGCAGCAGAGGCGTCTGTCTAAGGAACAGGGTCAAGCGAGGCGTCGAGGAAAATTTGGAAATACGACCCCCCCCCCCCCTCCCCCAGAGGCCGAAGTCCATGAAACGACCCTCTTCAAAAGCCGAACTATGAAAAGGTTGTTTAATTCTCCCCCAAAACTGTTCATAAAAAAGCCCTGCTACCCCACCGTCCACCAAAAAATTCGTTTAAGAAGTACAAAAGTGAAAAACTCAAAGAGTGATCATTGCTAAGCGGACACCTCCGAATCGCGAAGATTTTATGTGTGTGGAGTAACATAATTATTGAAAATCCCTAGCCTGGCATCGACTCAATCCTTGGTGTTTGTTCTCCGCTCTTCCTCCGAGCGGGCCAATACGAACCCCCCCCCCTGTGACGTGTTGAGGATTCCTCAACGCACGCTTGACCCTAAGTGACGTAAAGGGTGAGGCGGGAGACGAGTGTTCGGATGGGACGTAGTGATAATGGCTAATGAGGACTGATGAACTGATGATAAGGATATGCGTAAGAACATAGAGCATAGAACCAGATTCTAGGTGCATCTCATTTCAATCTTTTATCATGTCGCTTGCGTTGTCATCGTCAATCTAAAACACCATTCTTCCGCTACGTTCCCCATAGTTTCTAAGAATGTGTGGCGGATCTTCAATGAAGTCCGGTAATGAGTGATGGGTGTTTCTGTAATACTTCAACATCATTAGCATCATATGAATATTATCAGTTAGCTCCGCATGCGACTGCGCGCATCATGCGTGGGATCCAGTGAGACTGGACAATTCGCAGAATATTAGGTCACGTGGCTGAGAAACCAATAGTAAGATGTTTTCGGAAGATGCGTCAGATGAGATCAAAGGTTGTCCAATTTCGCCGAAGATTATCGCGTAGTACGCGCAGTGCATGCGGAACTGGTACTTATCATGACTTCGTAAACATTTAGCATTGATATCGAGCTCGGATGATTTAGCGGTCTATAGAATTTTCACAATTAGGGTATCGGTGTGGGAGTGAAATATGACCAATCAATCAGCATCTAGCCTAGCTCTGATGGAAATTCGCTATTGGTCAGTCCAGATAGTTGAGCGGCTCAAGTTCCTTTGCTTTTTTGGGTGAAAGGTTAGGAATTGAACATATTCACGTGCTAAGAACCTGGTTCAGATTCAAATGAGCACACTCAGTTGTCGCCACTTTATCAGTATAGTTGACGCTCATTACCACTCCTGTCACCCCCCCACCATCAACACCTCGCTCCCTTGATCGTTTGCCAGTGATGACTGCAACGAAGTTGGGACATTTGCATTCAGACGCTCCTTATCGTTCCTTATCATTTGTTTTCAGTTCATACCGTTCACCATCGGTGTTCCCGTCCCACACCCATGCAATGTGTAGGACTAGTGTTTTACTGTCGCCACGAAGGCTACAACGAAATTAGTGGTACTCAAATTCTAACTTCCTTATCAACTGTTATCAGTTGTTATCACTTTTGATCATCCACTATCCGTGTTCCCGTCCCATCCCCTATACCACATGTGAGAGCCAAGGTTCCAATGTCACCGCAAGGGCCGCAACGAAACTGGTGGTATCCACACTTTGACGCCCCTTATCAGTTCTTATCAGTTGCTACCACATTCGTTCATCACCCTTTTGGTCCCTGCCTCACCCCACATAATATTCATGAGTGCGAACATCCTAGGGTCAACGCGAAGGGCGTTGCGAAACTGACGACGTTAGCATTCCGATGCCCTTATCAGCCCTTATCATTTGCTATCACTTTCCTTCGCTCACCATTTGGGTCCCAGTCCTACCCTACACAATATTCATGAGTGCTAGCAATCCACTGCCAACGCGAACGGCGTAAGGAAGTTGGTGACATCGGCATTCTGACGCCCGTTATCAGCTTCTATCAGTACTTATCACTTTCCGCCACCCATCTTCGTTCAGTCTTATGCTCGTATAATGTATGCTATAGATCGGAAGTATGCTCTGAGTAGTATGAGGGTAGCGTTTTATGTGTAGATGATGCTATGTAGTATTAGCTATGTAGTAGTGTAGTATAGTAGTATTATCCTATTTGTGTGAGTATGTGTAGTCTAGGGCGGAGTTATGAGGTAGTGTCAGTACTGTATTGATAGTAGTGTTGTAGAGGTTATTAGTGTAGTAGATGTTAATTGTAATGTAGCTAGTATCTGTGCTAGATGTATTGGGTAGCCTATTAGGAGGGATGGATGAGTCATCATGTAGGGTAGTTCTCCTATATACCTCTTCATGAGCTAAGCGCTCTGGGGACAAAGGAACGTTCGTGATATTCCGGCGGTCCTACAGACAAACACACACGCACGGACACACACACGCCAACCGCTAGCGGATTATACATATACCAGTTTTGCTCCGCCCGCTATCGCGCGCATCACACGGCAGGCTTTAGCGAAACTGGAGGACCCATGGAATATCAGCATGAGGTACTCCATTAACCACCTCACTATTGAATGTGTTAGACCTTTCGCTGAAGTCCATCGAGAATACGCGTGATAACGTCTGGAGCTGAACTGGTATATTATCTCACAACTGTAAACATCCAGCATTCTTCTTGAATTCAGATAATTTAGCGGTGAATAGGATTGCTGTCAGTCTCAAAATGAAAATGAAATATGCCTATTTACATAAGTGAGGAGCTAAGGCTTATCATTTATTTACATTCACCATTATTTAGAACCCCGAAAGGATTAGCGGTTTAATGAGTTTGGGCTTTCTTGATAGAAATGAAACTTATCATTTGCTGAAGACTTGATTGAGTTTATGCAATCGACTGCTATTAAGTAAGCTGGTCATACAATGATACAATGTGCACGTACCACTACAAATAGAATTTGTAAGTAGGGACGCTCTAGTGTCAACGCAAGCTACGTAACGGAATTGACGACTTTTGCGTTCTGACGCGCCTTATCAGCCCTTATCAGTTGCTATCACTTTCATCACCCACCAACAATGTCCCCGTCCCACCCCACATAACACTTGTAAGTATGGACGCTCTAGTGTCAACGCAAGCGGTAACGGAATCGACGACTTTTGCGTTCTGACGCGCCTTATCAGCCTTATCAGTTGTTATCACTTTCCATCACCCACCAACAATGTCCCCGTCCCACCCCACATAACACTTGTAAGTATGGACGCTCTGGTGTCAACGCGAGCTGGTAACGGAATCGACGACTTTTGCGTTCTGACGCCCTTATCAGCCCTTATCAGTTGCTATCGCTTTCATCATGTACCACCAATGTCCCGGGACCACCCCACATAACACTTAGACGCTCTAGTACCAATATGAACGCAACGCTTTCTAGCCCCTCTTATCAGCTATTATCAGTCGTTATCAGTTCCTATCACATACCACTTGTGTCCCCATCCCACCCCCTATAACATATGTAAGAACCATGGCGCTATCATTGCTGTGACCCGAGCTACGAATTTCGTGACAAACACACACACACACACTACACACGCACAGACATACTTAGCGAATTATATATAGCAAGGATGATATCCGACCGCTAGATTATCCTGATATTCGATGCGCGGTGATCGTTTACAGAGGTAACTTTAACTACTATTCCCACTGCAACTGTGAGCGTTAGCTAAAATGGGCAGCCTATGCGATGGTCAGCCTACGCAATCAGCGAAGCAACTGTCTAGCGGTGGAGTCTAGCGGTTGTTCAGTTTTACCAGAGCCTTCCGTATCATGTGCGCGCTAGCGTGCGGAGCTAAACTGGTAAAGGATAAAGCATTTGCCGTTGATCAATCCCTTTTTGGGATGCGGCACGCATTCTACTTCCATTTTTACATTCGTAATGGCGTGTGGGGGTCAACCGATGTACAATTCAGTGTTCTTACCTTTCCAGACAGCTCTTATATCAAAGCGACCCCTAGAACTGGAAGGCTTGGTTGGCTCTGAAGGCGCACGACCCAGGATTCGGTAACTGTTGTTGATTTTATCTGTGCATCAAGAAGACGGGCTTCGAGCAAGCTTATAAGAGGCAAAAAACCAATGACCTTTTTATAGACGATTAACACTCTGCGTAACAAAAGATTTCTTAGTGGTCAGGATGCCTTCGCCTTTGTAGGGTCGTTGCTGCTTACATAACCTAAGACCAATTTTTAAAGATTGAGAAAACCGATTGACAGAGTCCAATTTCTTTCAGGGAACACACTACCATTTAACCCTGCAAACGCACTACTAAGCGATTCTGCTCTACTCGTTGTGGACTTTGGTGAGTCCATACTAGTAATTCATGGCTTTCTATGGGTTTGATTTTCGGCTCTGTACACAGCACATGGTGAAATTTCTGAATCCTGGATTTTTTTTGAAGTAACAATTCCATATGGGATTTACGGGCTGAAAACGGTCGACAATAAAGATGTAGGTGACTGCTAATGAAGAAAGAAGCAAAAGAAACCGATAAAGGCTTTGAACAGGGACTAGCCCTTGCCTCCTATGAAATGAAAGAAGGGGCGTGTCGGACGAGCTGTCCGAACTAGCTTGCTCCGCCGGCATTTATTGCTGGCTCGTGCCAGCAAGAAATGCGGCTGCAATCGCATATGCATCAATACAGGTGAAGACATATGCACCAGTACAAACAAAGAGATGCGATAGTTAAATGAAATAAGCAACTATAACCGACCAAAAAGAGGCAGTTCTATTTTGTTTTGATTTCGTGTTAATTTCGTAGCTTCCAGCTCTGTCATCAACAAGTGTAAATGGCGGCCAGTGGACCGTTATCGTGAAAACCAGCTCAGGCAGTTGCTTCATCCAGGTGCGAGAAATGGAACCCTACATTCCGAACTATTAATCTTTTGATGATTACCAACTGCTCAGTGCTTATTTATTTATTTAACGTACACTACAAGAAAGTGCCCAAAGAAAATATTTGGTCAGATATAATATACCAGTCTGGCTCCGCTGGCTACCGCGCGCATCTCAGAGTGGGCTCCAGTATTGAACATTGCCGGGCTCTTGTATTAGGTTGCGGAAAAGCCCTTGCGCATGCCTAGCTCATCTTGCAGATCTTTTGGGATCGTTTTGAAACATTCACTGTGAAACGCATGTGAGCGGTGGTTAATGCTCTCTCCACAGCATTTCTGTCGTAGCATTTCGCAGCGTTTGAAGCTAAAAATCGTCTTTCACTGAAGGTATGTTCGACTGCTCCTGCTTTTAAGCCCACAAAGTGCGTCGATTGAAGCGTCGCAGTAAGAGGCTCATTTATGTTGTAATGCACCTCCGCGCTATCTTTGCAATAATTTGTTTGCGACAATATCTAGTTATATGAAAAACCAAAAATCTGGCAAGTCTACTACGCTCACTCACGAGTGTATTCTGAAGTCGACTGGAGAGCATCCCAATACAATGCACGGTAATTGGTGGAGCTTCAACAGTGTCGTCAGAGCACAATGGCCGCTCTCAAATTTATTTATTTATTTATTTATTGGTCAATCACAGAAAAGGTATAGCACAGCTGCAATCACTTATTTCACAACCGATTGACTTAGTCTAGGGGGAAAAAGAACAACTGAGATGAAACTCCATAAGACCCCAGTAGAACGTATGTGTAGATCTGAATGGAGAAACAGTGCGTTCTACATGGTTCTCTTTTACTAATACACTGCGTTAATGATACAGCCACCTACAATTTGTTCGAAAACTCAAAGTTATAGAGTTTCTGAAAAACTGTCCAGATAGAAAATGTGACAAATTTCATGGCGAGTTCAGATATCAACACAAAAATCCATGTCGAAAACACTAAAAAATTTTGTGCTTATTTTTTCAGAAGAGGTCGATTTTCCTATGTTCAAAAATGATACAGCCACCCCGTGTTTCTTCGTTGAAATTCATTTTTGCTTCATGAAACTGATTCGCAGTTATCAGGCTTTCACTTAATGTTCCCACAAGAGAAAAAGACAGTTGGATTTTGAAAAGGGTAAACTGTAGCAAAAAAGGACCAGGAATCGTCAAGCAGTCATATTGCGCAAAAATTGAGTCAAAGCTCCAATACGGTTAACAATCTTTTCTGGAATCCTGTAGGTTATGGAACAAAGAAGAGCTCTGGATGTTCATCATTGCTTTTTGGTCAAGTTAAACTTCGCATTTTGGGGAAACATTTCAATTTCATCGAACAGTGCCCGGAATTCCAGTCTTCTTTCAGAATTTAAACTTTCAATGGATATTGTTTGGGATGTGTTGAAGATTTTCCGAGGTCATTCTTCAATGGAGAATTAAAGAAACCTTGTTTGTGAAAAGAAATTCTCTCGAAAACTGAGACATTTTTTGCTCGAAAGTGTAGCCACGTCCACTGGAGCAAGATCAGTTCTTTTGTCTGTTGTGTCTTACTTTCTGTTTACTTTCTTTCGAGTTTTTCCTTCCTCATTAAGGGTTTTCCTTTCATTAGACTCCTATGAAGCGAAAAACATTGAGAGAAACGCAGACAGAAAGTAAGACATAACAGACAAAAGAACTGATCTTGCTCCAGTGGACGTGGCTACACTTTCGAGCAAAAAATGACTCGGTTTTCGAGAGAATTTCTTTTCACAAACAAGGTTCTCTTTAATTTTCAACTGGAGAATGCCCGCAGAAGATCCCAGACATTATGAATGAAAGATTAAATTGAAAGAAGACTGAAATTCCGGGCACTGT
Organism: Ostertagia ostertagi; assembly: GCA_036418205.1. Taxonomy (NCBI): domain Eukaryota; kingdom Metazoa; phylum Nematoda; class Chromadorea; order Rhabditida; family Trichostrongylidae; genus Ostertagia; species Ostertagia ostertagi. The sequence continues at coordinate 11,748 of MU869405.1, read as the reverse complement.
TCGATGAAATTGAAATGTTTCCCCAAAATGCGAAGTTTAACTTGACCAAAAAGCAATGATGAACATCCAGAGCTCTTTTGTTCCATAACCTACAGGATTCCAGAAAAGATTGTTAACCGTATTGGAGCTTTGACTCAATTTTTCGCGCAATATGACTGCTTGACGATTCCTGGTCCTTTTTTGCTACAGTTTACCCTTTTTCAAAACCAACTGTCTTTTTTATCTTGTGGGAACATTAAGGTGAAAGCCTGATAACTGCGAATCAGTTTCATGAAGCAAAAATGAATTTCAACGAAGAACACGGGGTGGCTGTATCATTTTTGAACATAGGAAAATCGACCTCTTCTGAAAAAATAAGCACAAAATTTTTAGTGTTTTCGACATGGATTTTTGTGTTGATATCTGAACTCGCCATGAAATTTGTCACATTTTCTATCTGGACAGTTTTTCAGAAACTCTATAAACTTTGAGTTTTCGAACAAATTTTAGGTGGCTGTATCATTATTGAACGCAGTGTAGGCCGCATGAGTAAGCTTTCGAAGGTGTACAATAGAACCACGAGCCACCGAGCCCTGAAAATAACCAACTGCCGAGGCCGCAGCACAACAGGGGCGGGTGCTGTAGGCACCTCTTTGATCTAAACACGAACCCCAGGAGCTGGCTCGGGGGCGCTTACGAAGGCTGTCTACAGGTGCACAAAGCGTGGTTGAGCAGTTGACAATGGTGAAAAATACGGTTTATAAGCGATAAAACCAGTGGATAACATACTGACTGTTGGTAGTGTTGCAAGAAATGGGTTTTCGCTTGTGGTCGGAAGCATCACTAGATCTGTGGGAGACTCCTATATGATTCCTATATGAGTGCTCAACATCACATCATTTATTGAGAAAGAGTTACGTCTTATATAGTGCAGCCTTTTTCTCTCAAGCTAGTCCAAGGAAACTTAACATTTCTCGACACAGATACATGAACATGATCGTCCAACATTTCCATTCCCAGTGGAGTCCTTGAAGCTGTTCAGAGTAAGTGAAAGGTAATGCTGACTGGAAAGCACGGTCCAATGGCGTAAAAAGCTGAAATTAGAATATGAAAGAATAGAAGAAATTAAGCAGGCTCGAAAAAATAAGATAAATAGAAATAAAAAGGAAGAAAAAAAAGAAAATTTAACTGAGGAAGGAAAAAAGAATCCTATTATATATAACCAGATTAGTCCCCCGTCAACCGCCGGGACCTTCCTTTCCTGCGCAAGCTTTCTATCCTCCGCTATGGTCCCTTCCTCCTGTGACACCAACACCTCCTGGAAGTGACGCGTATGCAACACAATGGTGTTTCATACAGTAGAAGGGACACAATCATGATATGACGGTAGATTTTTCGCTTCCCTTCCTCATCCTCCCTTCCTCTCTCCACTGCCCTCCAGCTGCCACTGCAGCACCATGTGGAATGAACGGAAGTGTGCTAAGCAGGTGTTTATATAGCCCTAAGAGTGTTATCACAACTATCCTGCTACAAAACATTGATATCTCAAATCCTGTAAGCTACCCGATTTGTTAGCGGTTTGTTTATCCCATGAGCTTCCTTCTCACTCACTTCATTTTGCGGACGGACACACATACATACATACACACACACATACAGATACACAAACCGACACACAAAGTTAGCGCTTTATAAAATAGAAGGATATATAATTCGCTAAGTGTGTCTGTGTGTGTGTGTGTGTGTGTGTTTGTCACGAAATTCATAGCTCGAGTCACAGTAACGATAGCGCAGTGGTTCTTACATATGTTATAGGGGGTGGGATGGGGACACAAGTGGTACGTGATAGGAACTGATAACGACTGATAATAGCTGATAAGAGGGGCTAGAAAGCGAGCATCGCCAATTTCGTTTTGTCGTTCATATTGGTACTAGAGCGTCTATACTTACAAGTGTTATGTGGGGTGGTCCCGGGACATTGGTGGTACATGATGGAAGCGATAGCAACTGATAAGGGCTGATAAGGCGCGTCAGAACGCAAAAGTCGTCGATTCCGTTACCCAGCTCGCGTTGACACCAGAGCGTCCATACTTACAAGTGTTATGTGGGGTGGGACGGGACATTGTTGGTGGGTGACTGAAAGCGATTGCAACTGATCCTACTTACTATAAAGCGCTTCGTCTGTCGTCTGTCTGTCGTTCTGTATGTCTGTCACGAAATTCCCTAGCTCCTCGGGATCCGCCTGGAGGGACCGGGTCAAGTGTGGAATGGGTGGGCAAGGTCTCACAAAATGCAACAAGTCGTCAAATGCAACAAATGCTACAAGTCCTCATAATTCGGCCGGGGAAGTCTTAAAGAGCCGGAAAAAGGTGGATAGAGGTGGTATGGAGGAGTGGAGGCCAGCTGTCATCGGTGGGCGGGGCTTGACCAAAGTGGGCGGAGTTTGCGACGAAAATTCATAACTCGGCTCCAAGAAGTCCCGGAGGCCGGGAAAAAGGTGGATAGAGGTGGGTGGAGGAGTGGAGGCCAGCTGTCATCGGTGGGCGGGGCTTGACCAAAGTGGGCGGAGTTTGCGACGAAAATTCATAACTCGGCTCCAAGAAGTCCCGGAGGCCGGGAAAAAGGGAGTAGAGGTGGCGAAGGAAAGGAGGTCAACTGCTATCAGTGGGCGGAGTTTGCCAAAAGTGTCGCAATTCGGTTCCAAGAGGTCCTAGAGATAGGGGAAAACGGGGTTAGAGGTTGGCGAGGGAAAAGAGGTCAACTGCTATTAGTGGGCGGAGCACGCACCTAAGTGGGCGGAGTTTGCCAAAAGTGTCGTAATTTGGTTCCAAGAGGTCCCAGAGACCGGTGAAAAAAGGGGTAGAGGTCGGCGAAAGGAAGGGGGCCAAATGCTATTGGTGGGCGGGGCACGCACCGAAGTAGGCGGAGTTTGCCACGAGATTTATTGTCCGGAAGCAGTCCGGAGACCGAGAAAAAGAGGATAATGGTTGACGAAGAAAAAGAGGTTGAAAGCCGTCGATGATGGAGCGGATAGAATTTAGCTGAGAATTCAGATATTCGTGTGTATCAAGCCAAATTTGAAAATTTTCGTCGCACCATCAAAATTCGCCGCAGATCTGTGTTGTGCGCGCAATGCGTGCGGCGCCAACTGGTAAGGGCTGATAAATGCGTCAGAACGCAAAAGTCGTCGATTCCGTTGCGCAGCTCGCGTTGACAGAGCGTCCATACTTACAAGTGTTATGTGGGGTGGGACGGGACATTGTTGGTGGGTGATTGAAAGTGATAACAACTGATAAGGGCTGATAAGGCGCGTCAGAACGCAAAAGTCGTCGATTCCGTTACGCAGCTCGCGTTGACACCAGAGAGCGCTTCCCTACTTACAAATTCTATTTGTAGTGGTACGTGCACATTGTATTGATATGACCAGCTTACTTAATAGCAGTCGATTGCATAAACTCAATCAAGTCTTCAGCAAATGATAAGTTTCATTTCTATCAAGAAAGCCCAAACTCATTAAACCGCTAATCCTTTCGGGGTTCTAAATAATGGTGAATGTAAATAAATGATAAGCCTTAGCTCCTCACTTATGTAAATAGGCATATTTCATTTTCATTTTGAGACTGACAGCAATCCTATTCACCGCTAAATTATCTGAATTCAAGAAGAATGCTGGATGTTTACAGTTGTGAGATAAATATGCCAGTTCAGCTCCAGACGTTATCACGCGTATTCTCGATGGACTTCAGCGAAACTGGGAAAGGTCTAACACATTCAATAGTGAGGTGGTTAATGGAGTACCTCATGCTGATATTCCATGGGTCCTCCAGTTTCGCTAAAGCCTGCCGTGTGATGCGCGCGATAGCGGGCGGAGCAAAACTGGTTCACATATAACCCCGTTTACTGACAGAAATCCTTTGTATAGTTCAAATCTAGCGAAAGAAAATCAAATGTTTGCCTTTTTCTTTACAAGACGTGAAGGGACAAAACGAAAAATGGAGCAGCTCAAAGTCTCAAATTCAAACTCAAAGTTTTCAAGTTGATTTCAGGCGAGGGCAGAATCTGCGATTCACGTTATTCCCGGCTTCACTTCGTCACGTGGCCAAGACTTCGTGAAATCAGGGCCATTCTCCAAGTTAGGTGAGATTCAGGAGAGTCGGCGAGTTACTTGGGTGGAGCGTTAGTAACTTATTCATAGTCTCATAGTGTTCAGTTTAGGGACAAACGCAAGCACTTATGTAACAACTCGGGTGACAAGCTCTCTTTATTCCAACTTCGGAGTGACGGTGAACTCGTTGAGTGTCGCAGAGGCTGATTTTTCAGCACCGTGGAATGATAAAATTCTTCTCGGGCAATCGCTTCATCCCAGAGATCCGTCGGGATGTGCCAATCAATTCATCACTGATGTATTTACGGTTAGTTACTTTGGTGTTCCATCTGCCAATCGAATCGTTGAAGCCTCTCTGAGAAACTATCCAGCCACCGAACCTCGTTGCAAATTGAGATTAAACCAACATTACAACAAGACAATTTGTCCTTCGTCCAAAAATAGATGCTAAGAAGGTCTGACTGGTGCGTAGCATCATCAGAAGAAACGGTTTCTTTTCTCGATCGCGGCGTATTCTAGCAAAAGCAGAATATGATTCGATACAAACATTATTTCCAGTCACCATCAACAACCTATCAAAGGTATATTGTCATGGGGATGGATGCCAGTGGCACGAAGTTCCAGCGGACATTTTTCTTCACTCAACCGACTTCAAGCGGTCAGCTCTATCGAACACTTACTATTTTTTTCGACTTATATATGTTGCGTAGGATGAAGGACAAAGTTTAGACATTGATCACTCCCTTCGCCAGGTGTCCTAAAAGCTGCACTTTTATTCAGAATCGTTTCGTGGCAATGGCACTTCAATGTAATACTTTCTATACAGTGAGGGGGAGGGAGAGGGGGACTGGCCGATGTACAAGTTAGTTTTGATCCCACAAAGGTTTGGTGTCATTATTTGACCCCGAGGGATGAACGGCTTGGTTGGCTCGGGCGAGATTCGATCTCGGATGCGAGCCTAGATCGTACCCGTGGGAAGTGCATCTACCCGCCACGAACTATACGCGTGTACACAGCCGTCCAGCGCAGCATTTTCGTCTCCATTACACCGAGGCTTCTATTTCCTTAGTCGTGGGCCAGCACTCAGCGCCGTACATTGCCACTGGTCTTATGACGGTTCTATAGATCTTCGATTTCAGGCGTTCTGGAATCTTTTTGTCGCAGAGAACACCCGTCATAGAACGCCACTTGGACCATGCAGCACTCACGCGTGAATTCACTTCAGTACCCATACTACCATCTGACGCTATTACCGATCCAAGATACTTGAACGTGGTCGTGCGTGATAGCTCTGTGCCGTTAATTCTTACCGAACTGTGTTCGCTCAAGTCGGTTGTCAAGTACTCGGTCTTTTTGACATTCAACCTGAGTCCGAACATCGCTAGGCGGTCGGACCAAGCTTGCACTTGTTGCTCGAGTGAGTTTTTGTCTTCGCAGGCGAGCATCACGTCATCAGCATAGAGAAGCGTCCATGGAGCCGGTTTCTGAAGATCTCGTGAATGGCATCCATGACGACAACGAAAAGGAGTGGGGATAGCGCAGAGCCTTGGTGCACCCCAACAGAGATGGGAATTCCATTGAGGTGCCTGCTGACGTTTGCACTCGGCTCTACAGCATGCGAACCCACTCAATAAGTTCTTCGGGAACGCCACGTTGTCTCAAAGCGTACCATATTACATCACGCGGAACGCGATCGAAAGCCTTCTCCAAGTCTAGGAAGGCAAAATGCAGAGGCTTCCGTTTCTCGCGATGTTTTTCTAGCAGAAGACGAGCGGCATGTATGGCATCGATGGTACTGCAGCCGCTTACAAATCCACACTGGTTCGTGGCGAGCTGCACTATGTCACGAATACGACGATCTACAATTCGCTCAAATATCTTCATGGCGTGGGAAAGCAGACGAATTGGACGGTAGCTCGTGCAGTCTGCAGGGCTGCCCTTCTTCTTCCAGATGGGAATCGTCGTGCTCTGTTGCCAACTCTCAGGCACTTTCTTCTCTGCAACGACTTGGTTGAAGAACTTCGTCAACCACTCTGCAGGATTCCAGCACTGTGACTTCCACAGATCGGCCTGCCAAGTCGTCGGGACCCGTTGCTTTACCTGTCTTCATCTTCTTCAGCGCCGCTTCAGTTTCTTCCACAGTTATCTTCGAGACGGGACCGTAGACGCGAGAAGCACTTCCATGTTTCTTCGAAAGTGGTTAGTGTCGGTAACCGAATGCGGGAGAACAGGGCAGATTTCTTTTCTTTCAGTCGCCACCACTTGATCCTTGCAGGCCCGCACCGTTCAACTTGCTTTACTTTCGGAGGAGTGATCTTCAGGGTGCAGATCAGTGGTCGGATGTTGCGTGGCGACCGTCCGGCACCGTCTTCGCGTCCGTCACTAGCCCTCGATCACGCTGCCTGACGAGGACAAAATCAATTTGCGTTCTGGTATCCCCACTGTAGAACGTGAGGTGGGAGTCACGTTTGCGATAGTTTGTGTTCACGATGGTGAGATTGTGCGAGTTTGCATACTCAAGAATTCGCTCGCCATCGGCGTTTCGTGACCCATACCAAATCCACCATGACAGCTGTAACCATCTTTCGTAGCCCACGTGACCATTAAGGTCACCTGCGACAATTAGGGCATCCTGCGATGGTACCTCAGCTGTTTTCTCATCAGCAGGGCCCAGAACTCGTCCTTGGCGTGTTCGGAGCAGCCAGTCTGCGGAGCGTACGCAGAGAAGAAGTGGTATTGACGTTGCTCAAAAGCGACAACGATCTTCATTAAGCGGTCATCGTAACGTTCACGCTGCAATCGAATCACGGAAACGTTCAGAGACAATCACACCGACACCGCTGGTTGTCCTGGGACTGCCACAAAGAACGGCTTTGAAGCCGCGGCCAATGTCCCTCGACTTGCAGCAGGACCACCTCGTTTCCTGCACAGCACAGAGATCAATTCGTCTGCGCTCCAGTGCTTCTACCAACTCATAAAAGCCAACATTCAACGTTGCGACGCGAGTCTTGCATACGTTGCGGGACTTTGGACTAGCCTAGTTGCCCCCCGATGCCGTCCTTGCACCGGAGACCCTCGCATACTTTTCACACTCGCCGGGCTTTGCGAGTGCGCGTCGGCTCCCGCGGACGCCGTAGCATTATCTCGAGATTCATATGGCGACATTTGTGATGTGACGTGGGTGTTCGTAGGCCGGCCTGTCACGAGGGCCTGTCGCCTGCATTCGAATGTCCGTGGTCAGCTCAGCTCACAAAAGTGAGCAGTTCCCAGTGGCACCACTTGGAGGAACGGACACCACCACCATGAAAATATAATCTTCATGTATGACAAATACGTATTCATCTGATAGATTTATCTATTCACCTACTAGCTGTTGGCGCCGCACGCTGTTGTGCGCACAACACTGTACTGCGGCTTTATATTAGGGCGCCTCATAAGTGGTGTCGTTTCTGTTCAAACAAAAAAATCTGTTAAAGTTCCATTGTTTTATACCACCTCCACCATAGAAAAAAAGGAAATCGTCCGCTCTACAAGAGGCTATGTTTCGCTTCCACAATTGTTTCTAAGTTTTCAAATTTTAGGCCTGCGAAATGGGAGGTCCAGCCGACAAAAATTGACCAAACCGACAACTAGCTCTAACTTTATTTTCCCTGGGAGAAATCAATCAATGATGTACCTTCTACTTACTCATGACCTCTTCCCAACATTACACTATTAGGCTTGACAAGAAGTGGCGTCGCTGTTTTTCCAAATTTGGTTTTCCATCAAAATTCGGCGGTCATAGAGCACCTCTCGAAACCTAGCTCAAAATTTTTTTACAGCCGAGACATTGAAGAACTAGTGGAATTCCAAGAACAAGTCATGACTAAGTTAGGAATGTACGCCTGGTTGATTTTCTCATCTTCTCAAGGAAATTTTTTCAAAGAAATGTGGTCACTTTCGTGGACAAAGCACCTTATCGTGCAGTCCTAAAATTCGACTTGATTTACAACGAATACAGAAGCAAAATAAATGATGAGCGAATGGAGCAGAAAAAGTATTCACGGAAGTTATATCCCTTTATATGAAAAAATTGTTTCAGAGGGAGAATTTCATTCAAAAATCGTTGTCTTGTTGGTCAACGAGAAAAACCGAATTTGTAAAGAAACACGACTAGGCTTTTTCAACGACCTCACAGCGAATGCATCGGGGCATCATAAATAAGTAGAGAGTATATCAATGATTAATTTCTGTTTAGAGAATATAGAGTTGGAGCCAGTTGTCGATTTGGCTAATTTTCGCGGCTGGGGCTCCTAGGTCGAAGGCATAAAAATCAAAAGCTTGGAAACGTCTTGTAAAGCTGACTATTGCTTTTCGAACGGTAGTAAGTTGGAATAAAATCATGGGCTTTCAAGCGTAAATTTTCGCTTCAAAAAAAAACGACACTACTTGGGACAGCCTGATAGAACGGTGCGCTCCGCTTTGATGCATGTCCCACCCACCAAGATTATTGACCTCTCTTCCTTCGCCAACCTCTATCAAAAGTTTTCCTCAGCAGACATATCGGAACTGAATTATGAGAATTTTCAAGAAATGCCGCTCAGTTATGGGCACGCCTCGCCTCCTGTGGGCGTGTCTTCGCTCGTATCAAATGCTGGGAACACCACTAACATTATAATTGAACACCGCTTTCACGAGAACGCTCCGCACAGGTGAATGGGTCTCCCTCATCTAGCCTGGCTTATCAACATGCACCTTTACCCATATTTTCTCGGTACTATGTAGGTTCTTTTGAACCAAATGTGGAACTTGCACCCTTGGCCTTGCTCATTTCGTCGCATGCCACACCCACCATGGGCGGAGTTTGCTCAGCTGATATGTGTGTGCTTCTCGGCTCATGGCCCACCCATCCCAAACTTGAGCGGTCCCTCCAATTGCAATGTGCAGCGAATTCGGCGGATTGACCACTAGGAAAACCTCTTGCAGGAGGAAGGTTAGGTTTTTCGAAGGTCCAGCATAATCGGGTACATGCTATAAAGTACTGCACTTCTTGATTTTAATGGTTCTACCGTTTCTGAATGTACCGGTTCTGAAGAAACTTATGGCCATTTGGAGGTTGAAAACTCGCGTTTTAGGAGATGACTTTTAAAGCCATAGAGAGAAAAAACGGAACAAGCGGGAAGATTTTTCAAAAGAGTGATCATTCAAAAAATTTAAACATTTTTTGAAAGTGTAATCTTCTAGTTTCTAATTAGCCTTAGACATTTGCAAAAAGTTGATTATGAAGAAAGTTATGAATGTTTGAATGTCGAAAACTCGCGTGTGCACAAAAAACGGAACAACGGGACGATTTTTTGAAATATTGAACATTCGCAACATTTCAAAAATTTCAGAAAGAAAACATTTTAAGTTTTCAAATTTTTGTGTCCCATTTCATGAAACCGCTTTTGAAGGAGGAGTAATCGTTGAATGGAAAGGTTTGTATTGTAACGTAATTGCTACAAGGTTTAGTTATTCAGTTTATAAAAAAGGAGAATTAGAATCAAAAAAAGTTTGCTAAGTTCCGGAAGCAGAAATCTATGCAATTACTACCATGCCGAGGTTTGCGCAAAAATTTGGAAATTACTTCTATTATGCATAAATTTTCATGCTTCCTCGATTACCGACCTTTGAGCAAGACAAAACGCGCGGACTTGTCACTGCCCACCACCTCTCCATGTCAGTGACGGCTTCGTATCGGATGATGGCTAAATATGTCAAATGACACAAAGCTTAATACAGGGTCGTACGGATACCCTATGGAAGGATGGTCGTAAATGCCCGCTTTTTTCCGTTCTCTGGATTGCCTCTGGGCCGATTTATAGATCCCACGGTAAACTACCGAAGTTGTTTCGGCGCGTGTCCCGCCCACCTTTTTTCTCCATCGCCCATTCCACTTTTTCCCGGTCTATAAATTGTCTCTGAGCCAATTAATATGCTTGGCGGCAAACTCCGCCCACTTTACGGCATGCTCCCCTCACCATCAGAAGTTCGCTCCCTTCTCTTTGTCGGCCTCTATCCATTTTTCTCCGATCTCTCAAACTTCCTGAAACCGAGATTTTTTTAGGGGTCTGGCAACAAACTCCAACAAACAAACAACGAACACCTCGTCCACTAATAGCATTTGACTTCATTTCCTTCGGTGACCTTCACTCCCTTTTTTTGCCGTTCTCCAAGACTTCTCTCGTAATTGAATCGTGAGGGCTTGTAGAAGAACTCTGTCCACTTCAGGGCACATTACCCTATCGTAGGAAGGCGTCCGCTGACGTCATATATACTGGAAACACCTTAGACATTGCTTCTCTTCACCAATTTTTTCCTGCTCTGTAGGCTTTCTCCAAACCGAGTTATGGATTTTTCTCTGCTTTTTTAGAGAACGCTCCGCCCACTGGGGTGGGTCTTTCTAATTATCTGCTTATCAAAGGCACACCAGAGCCACTTTGATTTGCCCGCGTCTTGAAGGTTTTTTGTCACTGAGTTTGAAATCTTGGTCATCGGTACTACTAATTTCAATGCACGCAACGACCACTGTAAACGGAGACTTCGCTTGACTGTTGCCTGTTTTGTACTTCGCAAGACCTTGCTACCCATGCCACACTTGATCCGGTATCTCCACGCGGATCCCCAGAGCTAGAGAATTTCGTGAGAGACATACAGACGACAGACAGACAAGAGAGCGCGCTTTATAAATAGTAAGTAGGGTCGTGAAAAGGTCAACCCCAAGAAGCAATCGATCGCGTGATAAATGACTTTGCGCACATTGAATGATCCGTTCATAACCTTTTAAAATGCTGAAACGTCAGGGGAACCTATATGGAATCAGTTTATGGAAGCACCGTCTATTGAGATAAATTCTGCACTTTCCCTCAAACTTAACAAGTTTCTCGTCCGTACTCTTGGTTCTTGTTTTCTTCAAATATTTCCCCACTCATTTTCATAGTTTCTCAGTTACGCTCAGGACGTCGGCAGCGACGGATGGCTTAGCGGATAGTGCTGTGGACTGGTGTTGGCACGAGTGGACTGGGTTGGTGGTTCGGATCCTCCGCGCGCAAATTTTTTGCATTTTATGCTGGCACCTCCATCTTGGCTCCAAACTGCACCAGTGCCAAAATGAGTGTCTGACTGGTCATTGTCGTGACCAGGAGCAGCAATGACCCCGTGCGCTAGGTTTTCACTGAAAACTGGCTAGAAAATTGTATCTCTAGAATGAGAATAAATGACACCAGCAACTATTCGTATTTGTGATCAGCGTGGACAACCCTCGCAGAGCAGACCACGGGATCATTTAGGATTTGCTCGATGTGTAAAATTTTCCATTTATTGCAAACAGATTATTAACACGTGTGGTACAACTCTATAAAGCAAGTGAACATAGCTGTTTGCCGCACCAGCTGCACTTGACGAATGCCAAGGAAGAGCAGCTGCCGATCCCTTGGCAACCGCCGACAATTTCACCTCCGTTGAAACCGTAATCAGCCGGCGTCGAAAAAGCTCCTGGATGGTCGTCGACGTATCCTGCAGCCACCCAGGCGTACGCTAGGCAAGGACGAAATGGGCGCACAGAACTGCCTATACGTCTGGCTGACAACCTTCACAAAAAATAGTGTGCCGAAGTTCACTCAACGTTGATAATAAGAAGCCTGAAC